>VZRI01008359.1:8518-130335 GCA_013397515.1 Upupa epops | reverse complement strand
GAAGGGACCACAGGATCATCCAGTTCCAACCCCTCTTCCATGGGCAGGGACACCCCACCCTAGAGCAGGCTGGCCAGAGCCTCATCCAGCCCAGCCTTAAACACCTCCAGGGGATGGGGCCCAAACCTCCTCCTGGGGCAACCCATTCCCCCTAGTCCTGTCTCTACCTGAGATCCTAAAAGCTCCTCCCCAGCTGTTTTGTAGCCCCCTTCAGATCCTGGAAGGCCACAATAAGGTCACCTGGGAGCCTCCTCTTCTCCAGCCTGAACAGCCCCAACTCTCTCAGTCTGGCATCTTAAGGAGAAGTGCTCCAGCCCTCTGATCATTCTCGTGGCCCTCCTCTGGACTCGCTCCAGCACATCCACATCCTTGTTGTAATAAGGGCTCCAGAACTGGATGCAGTACTCCAGGTGGGGTCTCACCAGAACGGATTAGAGGGGGAGAATCACCTCCCTCAACCAGCTGGCCACACTTCTCCTGATGGAGCCCAGGATCCTGTTTACTGAAACTGAATCACTGTATTGTATCCCAAGATTATGTAATTAGTTAATTATCCTTTTCCTTACCTTACTATTTAGAGAGGAGCCTTTTTTAAGAACACAAGGAATATGATGAGAAAGTTCATATCTTATTTCCAGTTCTCCCACTAAAACAGAAGAAAGAAGAAAAGTGTAATACATCACAAATAAAAATAGGTGCTCTTCCAGAATTCTTATTCAAAACTTCAAGGTATTATTCTTCATTTTCCATATAGGAAATAGACACATATAAATCTTAAAAATGAATGGAAAAAAAGTGCATTGTGATAAAAGAGTCCTTACTGTGATTTCATAACAAATTTATCTAGAAAATGAAAATTCTGAGACATGAGAAACTCTCCCTCTAATGAAAACAGTGGTCAGGTGACAAAACATGCATGGATGCTTAGCAGGATCCACTTCTCGATGCTGTCTAATAGTTTTCTCACAGCAAATTCAGGGATATGAAACATAATTTCTTCAGTAAATGTGTCTTTTATTACAGATGTTTTTCAATAGACTACAATATGAAAAGGGAGGGAGGGCTGGTCATGATGGCTGTATCTCAAAATAAGTCTCTCCAAATAAAACCGTGTCAGCCTGTCTGACACTGTTCCCCACCTTCTGTACCTGGATTTGATTTGGAAACATATTTCAGACACATGTATTTCAAAGATAAATTTCCAGCCTGCATTCATACAGGACATATGTGAACTCTCAATAGGCCTGTAAGTCAAGAGAAACCTGAATAAATGAAAAAAAAAAAAGGAAAAAAGAAAAAGGCATTTACTGCAGTTTCCTTCTCTTTATCTTCAATGGAAAAACAGAAGTCACAAAAGCACAGCCTTTCTATCCACTTCTCATGCCAAAATAAATTGTCACCAGTAATGAATGTCAAGGTGCATTACTCCTTTTTTTTAGGATCTCAGGTAGCGACAGGACCGGGGGGAATGGAACAAAGCTGGAGATGGGGAGGTTTAGTCTTAATGTGAGGAGGAAATTCTTCACCGTGAGAGTGGNCCTGCCCATGGCAGGGGAGTTGGAACTGGATGATCCTGTGGTCCCTTCCAACCCTGACTGATCCTATAACTTCTTCCCAGGGAGGGTGATGGGGTGCTGGCTGTGTTGCCTGGGGGGAATTGTGGAGTCTCCTTCTCTGGAGACGTTTGAAACCTGCTTGGGCCTGTCTGGGTGATCTTGCTGTTGCGGGGGGGTTGGACTAGCTGATCTTTTGAGGTCCCTTCTGATCCCTGATGATTCTATGAATCTAATGCACTCATATTAGCACACTATAAATGCACTCGTATGAATTCTCACATGAGATTTCTCTGTTGTACGAAAGAACCATCATGAACACACTGCCAGCATGAAAAATACATGCTTGTGTGTAAAATGAAGTCATTTTCAAATGCAACCAATTTATTTGTAGTAAGACCAAAAAAAAGTCATATACGATTGTATACCTGTGAACATTAGTTTTGCAAGCTGCACAGGAATTTCAGTCCAAAGGAATGAGAAAAAAATCCCACCCAAACAACCCAAGCAAAACAAAACCATTGCAATTGACTATATGGATCCCAGTTTCCTAAGCTTGCACTAAATAAAATTAGTAGCTACAAGGAAATAAATTTAGGCTTCAAAAAAGTTTAGAGACTTCTTATAAAATGCATGTTACAGTCTGAAATAAATTAAGGTTCTGAAAATCACCTATTCTTGGAATAACAAGTTTACAGTCAGCCTTTGACCCCTAGATCATGATTTTTTGCAATACTATTGAATATGTTAATTTATAGGAAAACAAGACAAAACAATGGAACCAAACCTGGTGGCATTCCTTAAAACTACTTGATGTGTTCCAAGATGTTATGGGAAAAATGGAATTGCAGTGGCTATGATACAACAGGATCCACACACAATAGAAAGCACACATCCTTTCATTAGTAGAAATTTTAAATGTAATCTTACTGCTACTTTTTCCCTAAGAATTGCAGCACACTCCCTAAAATGAGTCTCTGAAAAACTCTGCAGACCTAAAGTAAATCTCAGTGATACATCTGTTATCGTCAGTTCATGGCAAAATCCTTTATTGTGGTGACAGACATAGTGTGTCTTTTAAAAGAATAGGTGGTCGAGTGCTTTGATGTATCACTAAGTACATCGGATTTCAAACAGTAATAATTTAGGCAAGTCTGCTGTCCACGGACGTGCAGGAAATCGAACAAGATTATTCCAGTTGTACTTTGCGGATTTTAGAAAGCTAACCAATGAAGATCAGAATCCCTCTGGGACTGGCACATCTTCACTGTTTAAGAGTTGCTAAGACTTCCTTTACTCATCCCGACAGTTACTGACACGATTGCTGCAGCACCTATACACCTTCCATTTTGATACCTTCATTTGCACAAAGAGCAGACCTTTCACCATCGTGATACCATCAGAAAGCCTGTCAGGTAAATTTTAATTACTTGTTGTGCTATAGTAAGGCACCACATGAAAAAATAATTCACTTCAAAAACTCAGATAGAAAAAAAGCCTTCTGAATACTTACTTGTGGCTTTGACATACTGCTTTCATCTTTGTGGACAAATATACATGTTCACATGTTCCCAAAGAATCCAGTGGCTGCATTTAAAATAACTTAACAATTACTCAGTATCTCCACATAAAGAGTTTATTGATGAGAAACTACCTCCATTTTTTGGAAATAAATTAAAAATAATTTATGCCTAATTATTGATTTTAAACCTTGATTATATTTTAACCCCCCAAAAAGTAAGTTTCAAAACCTGTGAGTCTGTCTGTATAATTTTTGCCATTTTAAAATATTAAATTAACACTCATGATAATTTTTTAAAGAGTATGGGAACACAGGACAGAGGAATAGCAATAAACAGCATACGCATCCAGTGAAATATGTACACTTGATCCTTTAAATGAATAGAGCAAAGTGTTCTGTTTCTACTGTGAAATAATATAGTAGTTTTCTTCTCACTGGGAAAACAAAATGGGTTCTTTCAGAAATAAAATGTCTGTATATTTAAGAAGGAAATAATTCCTCACATGCAGATTTTGTTTGTGCTTCCTCACCCTTACTACTATGCAGGTCTTTTGTTTCACTGCCCTGCACAGATTTATTTAAGAACTACTTTATAATATGTTCTTGGTGCTTTTTTTAGAAACTTTTCATTTTAAACAGTTGAATTACTTTTAAGCAAACAATTATATATACTGTGACAGCATCTTCCATTTAGCTGTCAGCAGCTTTTTTATCAGCATCTTGCTGCAGAACAGCTTTAATAAAAATTGGGGTAGCTGTATGGGGAAGACAAATTAATTTTCCAACCAAAAAAAAGTGGGAAGCGTATCATGAGGGAATGAACCTGTCTTACTTAGTCAAAAGTTCATCTCACATTAACTTCCTTGGTCTGTTCTGCTCACATGGATTAAGGAATGGTTCAACCTGTGTCTTATACAAATTAAGCAAAGCACCAGCGTTGCCTTCACAGGAGTCAACCAAAATTCACTCTGGAATTCCTTCTGGTGCAAGACTTTGTCCACAATGCCATTTTGTAGTGATCGATGAAATGATATCCCATGGACATCCTGTCCAACAGAACTTGATGGCCAGCTGCTAAATGAGACAGAGCATCTGTACTGGCCTTTCTTGAGCAATACCCACCACAGGTCATCCAGTCTGCAAGCTACTTGCTAAAACTAAAATAAAAGTGCCTTTCTCACATCTTGAGGAGTGTGGGCCCCCTGTCCACCATAGTAGTGAGTTATGCAGACACTGGGAAGCCTAATCATCAATTATATGCCACTGCTACACAGTTTCAGAGCCCAACATGCCACTCAGCTAGTGTCTTCTTTCTATGTGTCCCAACCTATGCTTACTGTCTTCTCTCTCACAGTGGGGTTGTTGACAAGAACTGGGAGTCTGTGTGTCCTTCCCTTTCAAGGATCTTTCGCAAGGCCCAGGCCAGGGTGTGGATTCTGAAGCAGTGACAAAGACTGTGGTCTCTTCCAAACTCTTCCACATTGCATTCTCAGTCCACAGCATGAAAAGGTCCAGTCAAAGGCAGTCTTAATGGCATGCTTCCACTCAGAAAACTTTTTACATTCTTTGAAATACATCTGTCTGAGATCTAACTATTGCTTGGTCCTCAGAACCTTTTTACAATCATCAGCAGTGTAGGGGGCAAGACTGCATTCACGTCTACTATAATTCCGAAGATTGCACAGAAGGCATGGATGAAAGCAAATAACATTAGATAATATTATCTGAAGAAGTGTGACCATTCTTAATCATAAAAGAAATTAACCTTTCGCAATCAAAACCTTATCATCAGTATAATAAATACAGTTTTTAAAGTTGTATTTTATCTTATAATAGTCTATTTTGAATATTTAAGGATAAATATACTGTATCTACCATAAATTTCGATGAACTTACATATGTGATTATATTAGCTTTGTTAGCTTTCATCACTCTGAAACATTTAATGGAATCATAGAATCATTAAGGATTGGAAGGGACCTTGAAAGATCATCCAGTGCAATCCCCCTGCCACAGTAGGATCACCTAGTCTCACAGGAATACATCCTGGTAGGTCTTGAGCATCTCCAGAAAAGACTTCACAACCTCCCTGGGCAGCCAGTTCCAATGCTCCATTACTCTCACTGTGAAGAAGTTTCTTCTGATATTGATATGGAATGTGCAATGCAATAGGACAGAGCAACTTGAGTAATTTAATTCTTGATGCATTTAATAGTTCAGATTACTATTATTGTAAAGAAACTTTTCCTACCTTCATTACATTCCAGTTAATACATCACACTTTCTGTGGGAGATTTTATCTTCTACTGCTTTCACCTGAGTGCTAATGTATCTGATTTATCAAAGTATTAAAGCTGCTAACCATTTTCCAGCCCGCATCAGATTTCTTAACTAAGTCTATTCACTTAACACTTTCCAGGTAATAACATGAGAATATCACCCCAAAACAAATAGGAATGTAACAGATTTTAGACTAAACATTTTCTTAAGCCGATATTCTTGCACTTGAATGCTTTGGAAATGACTGCTTTGGGCAGCAAAGGACTACAATAAGTATTTCAGATCAAATAACCTGGTATTTTTGATACTCAAGTTCAAATATATCTAATTGAATCACAAGCCCTCACAGAGATACAAGTATTTTATCATCACCCTCCTATTCTACATATTTCCTTAAAAATAGTTGCAGAATCACAGGTTTGTTACTAGATACTTCTAATTTGAAAACACCTCTTCTTGTTTATGCACTTTTCAGCAGAAAGAAATTTGCCAAGCAGTGATATCTTAACATTCACTTCTAGATTAAATAAAATGCCTTGGGGCTTAAAAGGAAAATAGAATACTCCTGATAATCAGCAGTTGTCATGGGGTTCATTGCAACATGAAACATTGTGAATAACAGAATTTACACTGGTTTCTGTACACCACTGGGAAATGTTTATCATTGTTCATTTTCTGTGCACTAAAAATGTATTCCTACCAGTCATTCAGCAACTTCTAGATAGAGACACCTTGGAGTGTGTATTTTTGCCTGTAAACTAATCCATAAAATATTCTTTCCATTACTAATATATATATATATACACACACAAATATATATAATGTATATGATAGATGTATATAATATATAATAACATATAATCTATGTGTATAATAATACATGCATGTAATGTATATAATATATATGCATATAAAAATTAATATTAATTATATATTGATATACACATATATTAATATATGAATATATAATATATGTGTATATCAATATATAATTAATATTAATATATACTATATATTAATATATATTATTGTATCCACACTTGTGTATGTATGTAGGTTATTACACTTAACATTTGATTTGGGAAAGAGAAAAAATCAGCTGTCACTGATTTTCACATACATTTTTTATCAATCCATGTGCTACATTTTATACTGTCACTCAAAAGATATTTGTCCAGCATATTTAAACTATGATTGAAACTTCCATTTGATTGGCTGTAATTAAAAATATTTAGTGTAGGCTAATACCTAACTCCTTGTTCTAAGAAAACAAGATGAGGATTTTAGCTGAAAAAAGAAGCAAAAATGAAAAAAAACAACTAACTCAAACGTAAGTTGAATTCCGTATTCATAGCATTATAAAATGCAAGTTTGGTTTTACATTGTTTGTGATTCTGGTTATTGCATTCATTAGTATTTCTTTATAAACATTGTGGGTTGAAAAATGGCCTCAATTGTTCCTTTGGGTCGGTGCCTGCGATCTTAAGCACACCAGCCAGTTCTGGGGTAGAATTTACCAGGCAGTGAAGAACTCTGCTGAAAAGAAAGGATTTTATTGAACCCACGCCCAAGAAAAAGAAAGGGAATAACTCCAAACAAGTGCAAAAAAGAAACAGAAACTGTGTCACAGGGCCATTATACACATTCTGAGACAAATGGGAGAGAATTATGCAGTGGTCTTTGGTTTCAGACAAGAGCCCCTGGGGAAAAGAGCATAGACTGCAAGAAAAGGTGACAATAACCACCCCTGGGAAGACGCACACTCCCAACTCTGCCAAACTTGGAGAGCTGTTTCAAATCATCCACAGTCTCTTTCTCTTCTCACTTTCACCAAAGACTTCAGGTATCAGCGTGGGCAAGGCTGGCAGACGTTAGTCAGATGAGCATGGTCCCCAGGTGGCTGCAACATCTCATGCAGTAGCATACACTTTAAAACCCCAGGGCTCAGCATTCTGTCAAAGATTTCAGTATCACAAGTCCCTTTGGATTATTCAACACAAACAGTCCAGACAAGCATGAAGGAAAGCCAATATGGCACCAGTCACATGGCTGCCAACCCATGGCACGATCAAAGCCAAAATGGTACTGGTCATTGGACATCACCCCATGGTGAGATGAAGATAGTGGCCGCAGCTGCAAACCAGCAGGAGCTCCTTCTCCAAGCGGGGCTGTAGCTCACCAAACCCAACATCTTCAGGCAAATCAAGTTCCAGGATTGCTGGNAGGGAGGGGACAGGCTCTTTTCACTTGCTCCCTGTGATAGGACAAGGAGCAATGGGTGTAAGTTGCAGCAGAGGAGGTTCCGCCTCAACACAAGGGGGAACTTCTTTGCTGTAAGGGTCACAGAGCACTGGAACAGACTCCCCAGGGAGGTCGTGGAGTCTCCTTCTCTGGGGACTTTCAAGGCCCGCCTGGATGCTTTCCTCTGTGATCTGTGTTAGATAGTTTTGTCCTGCTCCGGCAGGGGGGTTGGACTCGATGATCTCTTGGGTCCCTTCCAACCCCTAACATCCTATGATCCTAAAATCAAGTTCCAGGATTGCTGGTTTGGCATAGCTCACATTCCATTGGAGTCAGCTTGGGGTGGGATTGTGGGGGGGGCACACTGCTGTGAAAAGTTGGTAGGAGAAAAGCTGCTTCTTCGGTCTGTAGTCATTTGTACTAGATAGTTATATACAGAACTTGATCCAGCACGAGGGATTCTACCTATTCTACCTTGAAATGAACTCCACTGTGAGGTTCATTTGAAGAACCTCCATAGTGTAAGCACATTTTTAGACACAGTGCATGGCAAATACTGATTTCTCATGTTTTTCAGACACCAGTACCTGAAACTGAAACCTTGGTCTAGTAACTTGAAAATATAATGTGAAATCTATACAAGGCAGTATTTTACCTTAATTTCAGTGTAAATATTTTTAAGCATTGCAGACTTTTCCACCTGCAAGAGCAAGGCAATAAGAGATGGAACTAATTAATAAGACTACAGCTTACTTAAAGTATGAGTGAGAAATAAAGAAGTCCTTAATCATATTTCTCCCAACAGAAACTTCTACAATACAGATCTTAACAAAATGAGAACAGTTATTAAATAGCAATGCCACTTAGGCATTGAAGATATTAATCAACCTTTCTTCTAATTAAAAAAGATGATGCCTCATTCTACCAAGAGATATGCTGAGACCACAACTATAATTTCTATTATTTTGCTACTGCTTTTCAGAAAATAATATTAAGATAACAACTTCGCGTAGCCTTAAAATTACATGTTTTAGTAAATTACCAAAGTTTAATTAACTGCCATTTTATGAGTCAGACCTTCATCATCTTAATCAGTGTCAGGCAAAAAGCAGAGAGAGAGATATTTGGTGAATATGGCCAGTGCACTTTCAAAGAGAAAATGGGAAAAAATCAATCACACACACAAAATACATACATTAGGCATTAATTTTCACTACTCAGTCATTTTCTCCAGACTCCAAATCTCAGAGAGGAAAGAGAGTGAAAAACAGATATATAAATATATTCCTCTGCGCTGTTCACAGAAGCATCTGTATTTCACATAGACTGAAGTGGTAGGATGAACCAGGCATGCAGGACATTACTATTCCCTTCAGCTGCCTGTTTTCTAACATTCCAATAGTTCTTTAAGATTGTTTACCTTAGGAATTAAGTAGGTTTTCTTAAGAACTGATGTCCACTCCATCCTCAGTGAAGTTATAACTACAAATGTAGGGTATCACTAGTGTATAGACCACTGGATAGAGGAGAATAAATTGGAAGTTTGATATGATGAAATCCAATGAGATCTTTCTTGGAAAAAAAAGGAAGGAAAGGATTTAAGACACCCATTTGCCCCCTTGAACATACGTACATCCAGTTTGTTTCAGTGGCACTGGAACAAGTTGCCCAGGGAAGTTATAGATGCCCTCTCCCTGGAAGTGTTCAAGGCCAGGTTGAATAGTGCTCTGGTCAACCTCATCTAGTGAGAAGTGTCCCTGACCATGGCAGAGATTTCTGAGGTCACTTCCAGCTTAAACCATTTCATGATTCTATGTTCCTACGATTCTAAGTGGTCTGAAACCCACTCTTCCTCCAATGAGGATTCCAATTCCAGAGACTTCAATGAGTCTCCTTTGCTCCACACTTTCCATCTCATAACAGAGGCATGGAATTGCTGGAGGCTGATTTTACTGATAAGGACAAAGGCAAAGAAGGAATTCATTACCTCTGCCTTCTCCATGGATTTTCTCACAGGTTCCCCTGACTCATTCAGCAGTGAGCCCATGTTTTTCTTTGTTCTGCTGCCTTTGCTGCCCTTTGTTCTTAGAATCTGTTGGAAGATTCAACTTCAGATTGGCCTTGGATTTACTAACATTGTCCCTGCACAATCAATCAACAGAGCATCCTTTTCATCATTTCCTGCCAGCTGGATGGAATTTTCTGGAACTTGGAGAAGGAAAATATCAACCAGTTCTCCTGGCTCTCTCCATTCTCCTGAACCATATAGGAGATCCTTACTTCTTTCATATAATTCCTTTTTTTATAGAGAAAAGAACAGACTATTTCCAGGGAGTGGAGTCTAATTAGATAACACATGCAAAATCCATATTACTCTACAACAATAACAGTATGATAATGGTGATGGTTTGTTCTTCTTATATGTTTTGGTGGACAGGAACCTTGTGGTTGCTGCTTTCATTTCAGGTAAATCCCACTCAAAATGGATAAGATAAATGAAATCTTTCTATTATCTGCTTATAATTTGATGTAATGATTTGTAATAACACATTTTCTGTTCTACAAATAAAAATAGAGCATCGTATTCAAGTACTCAGGCTTTCAATATCCCATTACTGAATTACACACGCAAGGGTGAAATGATAACTAATAATAGCTTTACAGGTTGAATACTATACAAAAACTCTTAGTGAAAGTGGTGAACTAAAATTGCATTGTGATGTATGTTTCAGGAGGAGAGGGGAGAACAGCACTTCAAAATGGAATGCTGCAGCACAAAGGAGAACTGTTTATAGCAGAGCTGATAATCAACAAGGAAGAGAACTACACTTTATCACATAGAGCAGACTTCATGGCAGCAAACAATACCGCTTTGGTGGTAGACAAAGGCAACACAGTGAGCTTGGCAACACAGGAGAGCACTTTTTGTAACAATGCAGACGAAGTGACAGCCTTCTTGCTTTCACAGAGAACTGGTTAAAAAGCTGTGTGCTTGAAATAAATGGTGATCTGATTTTGCAAGTTTTTTAAGTCAGCTGTATGCAGAAGTTGCGTTTTAACTATATGTTTTTCTAGGCTGTCATCTGTGCTTTTGTTTGGATGTTGTGTTAATTAAAACTGCCAAAAAGGACAGGGCTGTAAAACACACCAATTTATCTGTAATATTTCTTCTTCAAAAGATCTCCTCAGTACTCCAGAATTTCAATCTCACCTAAATATTCACATAATTTAAACTTTAAACTTCATAAGATTTTATCCTAGTCTAATACTTATTCATCTCGAGTATGACCTACTTTTTTGCACATATGTTAATACCTTTTGAACTAAGGTGCAAAAAAAGCAGCATAGAAGAGGTGGAAATGACAGGCAACAAAAGAAAAGTCTAGAAGCATTCTCAGAGAGAAATATAGAAGCACACTTGGGGAGAAATTTAAGAACAAAGCTCAGCTGGAGTTAAACCTGCTAGGGGACATTTGAGATAAGCAAAAATGATCTTACAGTTAAACTAATTGTAAAAAGAAGTTCAGGGAAAAAGGTGAATTTCCTAGTGGGTGGGGAAACCAAGAAGTGAGAAGTGATGTGGAGAACGCTAAACAATTCAGTGCCTTTCTACCTTGATCTTCATATATATGCTCTCAGATCTCTGTGTGTAACAGTACAGTCTGGGAAGGGGTGAGACAGCAAACAGCTGGGAGCAAGAGCTCAAAAGTACCTAGAGACACTAGATGTATTTTAATTCCTCAGCCTGAAGAGCATAAGCATTTCATCAGCTGTTTCATCTTGAAGGTGCTAAAAGAGTTGGTGGATCATGACTGTAAGGATATTGATGTCTTGTGGAAAAGAGGGAAAATCAGAGGAGTTATTCATGACTAGGCAATAACTTCATGTTAGGCAAACCCAGCTCTCTCAGCCTCTCCTCATAAAGCAAATTACAAAATCACAGAATCACTGGATTTCGAAGGGACTTTTAGACATTGTCAAGGCGAATGCCCCACGAAAACAAGATCACTTAGAGCACATAACACAGGATTACATCTAGGTTGGCTTTTAATATCTTCAGGGAAGGATACTCCACAAAACCCATGAGCAACCTGTTCCAATGTTTTGTCACCCCCACAGTAAACAATTCTTTTGTCATCTCTCAATAAAACCTCCTGTGTTCTAGCTTGTACCTGTGATCTCTTGTCCTATGACGGCACAACTGAAAACAGTTTGGCTCCAGCCTCCTTACTTTCACCCTTTAAATAGTCATAGAGATTAATAAGTTCTTTTATCAGTCTTCTCCTCTCTAGGCTAAACTGTCCCAGGTCTCTCACACTTTCCTCGTAACACACATGACCATCCCAGTGGCTCTGTGCTGGACTCTCTCCAGTACCTTGTTGCAGTTCTTGAACAGGAAAGCTCAGAACTGAATGATGTATTCCAGTTGTGGCCTTACAAGTGTAGAGTACAAAGAGTAGGATAACCTCTCTTGAACCTACTGACGACATTCTCCTTAATGCACCCAAGAAACAGATAGCCTTCTTGGCCACAAGGATGCACTGCTAGCTCAAGATCAACCTGGAGTCCACCAGCACCCCCAGGCCCATTTCTCGAGTTGTTCTCCAGCAAGTCAGTCCCCAACTTGTTTTTATTCCCCAGAAAACAAGACCACAGGGAAGAATATCTGCCAGCAGCCAGAAATAAAGGAATAAAACTCTTCTCGGTACTTTTTGTGGTCCGAGGAAGATTTTCTCAACCAGATTTTTGGTAACAGAGGCACTTGCTGCACTTCATCTCCTTCATGCAATTGAAAAGGAAGAATCCAAAAAGAAAGTAACTGCAAACTTGAGGTTGGTAACTGAGAATAACAGTAATGACTGTTTTGATGTGACGTTAAAGTGAGTTCCTGGGAAGGAACGGTATTCCTTCTTTGCCAAAAGTGAGAGTAGGTGTCTGACAATCTGTTCCATATATCTTTACCAACATAGGAATCTTCAGCAAAACATTTTATTTCAGCTTGCTACTCAATGATAGACATCTTCATTGTTTCAATTTTTCATATGCCTTATGGGCAATTAATTTCACATTTAAAATTGGTGGTATGCTTTCAACTGATTGAATAAACAAGACAACAAGGAACCCAAGTGTAATTATTTAGAGTTTTCATTTGCTTTGCACACATGTCAGCGTCAGAAATTTTCATGATAAAAATATTCCTTAATATTGTAGCAGATTAAAACATGTATTTCCTGGAAATTCCAGAAAAAGATGTTCAGGTAACTTACATGCCACTGATCCGTATTTTACATCAAATTATACTCCAAACCACGAACTTTCTACTGCAGAAAGCTGGCAACTATGACTGAAAAAACCTTCTACCTCCTATGACAGCAACTATGGTAGCATACTTGTTCAATTACATAGATGGCATACTGTGGCATTGAAGCATAAACTTGAATGGGCAGTTTCATCTGTGTACGAGATGAAAATGCTATCAATTTCTACCTCCAAAATACTATCCACTCTGTGTTTCCTCTGTATTAGATTATCATTTTATTGCCATGGTGGCCCTGTGTAAGAAAAATTTTGCAATTGAGAAGAGATTTTATTAGCATTTATGAGATATTCATCACACAATCTTTCATATATGATGCCAATCCTCCCTCAGTGCTTCCAGTTTCTGAATAGAGTAGCTTTTTTCCCCATGAACTTCCCATGGTCCAGTTTCTCCTGTTTCCCATGGTCCAGTTTCTTTCTGACAGTACTGTTACCAAGAATAAGACTTCTGGCATTTTGTCTAAATATTCTGTAATGTATAATCGAAATCACAGTCCTTTTCAGACATTTTCTACAAAGTTATTAGACAAAACCACTAATTTGAAGACCTCAACAGCACAAAGTCGTGCAGAAAAGTATGGACTAAGGAAAGAAAAACTGTTTCAAAAATTAAAGTGGAATTATCAGTGTAGGATAAAATTTCCAAAATGGGAAAATCATTATTTTCACTTTGAAAGACTGGGCCTCATCCAACTGTACGTTTGGATTTTCAAAATTCACCATTGTTAAAAATTATACTGAGAGGAAAACAGAAAGGATTGCTGCTAAAATAGTAGGCATTCACCACAATAAGAAGCTGGCTCTTTGACAAAAGCATCTATCTAAAGGAAGCAGACGTGGGGAGCAGTTGACAAAGTAACCAGTCATGAGAAATACATTTTTCAAGTACCTGTCTTTATTTTGATCTGAAGTCAAGGGTTTAGTCAGCTGTTTTACCTAAACAAATCAAGCCAAGTGACAAGTCTGATCTTAAACTCAATGGTCATCTGGTGACTGGACAAGGGACAGTGGGTGCAAGATGGAACAGAAGAGATTCCATATAAACGAACAACCAGAGGCTGTTCAACAACAATCAAAATGAGGCAAAAGAAGTTTGCATGTCTTAGAGTCTGCCTCCATAGACACGCAGTCTGCACAGTTCTTTCTTGAAGCACGGAAGTTGTTTATATGACAGGAAAAAAATCTCACATACCTGTTTCGAGAGCAGTAAGTCCCTGTTGGAAAAGCAACTGGATTTCACAGAAGGGCTTTCTTTATTCCACATTCCTCTTCCTCTTCTGTATGAGACTTGAAGCCTCATACTGCAGAGTGAATTTTGAGCAGATTGAATTTTGAACAGTAACATCTTTCTCTACAGTTTTTAAAGGATAATGCTCACTCAATAGCACAACACGAGACATACATAATTATAAAGGGTGAAAGAAGCTGCATTCAAATTACCCATGAGTCTAAATGCTTGGCTCTGTATAATTACTTTCAAATTATTTCTGTCAAACACACGTTATAGTTGAGTTAGTCATTTATATTTTAAAAAGAAAATTAAGAAAATCAAGGAAATACTTATTCAGAATTTTTAAGAAGAGCTTCCTCTTTAACCAAAATAATCAGCTTTTTAAACAGCGAACTTCTGCGACTATGCTGAAAAACAGATTTGCACATTAAAGACTCCAGCATTCAGTATGGAAAATATGATCATCCACCACGATCCAATATGATCACTTAAGATATCATGTTTGTATGGGAAAATCATGCATATTTAAAATCGTTTTTTCATTTTTGTGAATATGTAGCTTTTACTGCTCTCACATTGTGTTAGGTTGACATTAATAGGTTGATATTATTATTGACAATGTATTTGCCTCCTATTTCCCCCTCTTGTTTCCACCCAGAGTGGTTTGGCAACAGTGCCAGTGGGTGAGTGCAGAGGTTGCTGAGGGGGAAGGGTTTAAGGGAACACAGGTGCTGTGTGCAAGGTGAGAGTGTAAAGAGGGTTATGAGAGGATGAAGGAGTAGAGAGAAAAGGATGCCCAGATAGTATTCTAATCTGGTCTGCATGTTTCCATTTCGGCTCTACATTTCACCCTTCCAGCTTCAGCCACCTGAGTGCCTCAACTCTGTGTTGGCTTCAGTTTCCCTCTGAGCTCCACCCCAGGTCTGCTACCTTCCCACTGGCCCAAGTCATTCTGGGGCCATGCTTGCCACACTGATTGGATGCTCCCCCCCCCCAACACATTTTGCCTTCTCTCCCTGCACTTTGCTGCTGCTGCTGACGTGGGAGCTATCCAACTAAACCAAGTAAACCTAACATCTAACATCTAGATCATGCCACTCAGCACTTCATCCAGACTAACACACAGATACCAGAAGGTTTGCTACGAGATGTAAAGTTTCTTTCAGTCAAGGTACTGAGATACTGTAAATTTGAGCTTGTTGACCAAGTTAGAAATATAGTTTAGAAAATAATGTCACTAGAGTCTGCTTTTATGGTTAATAGCACAAGTGCTGTTGAATCTGAGGCACATTCCAGTGAATAGTGTCAGGCACAGATATCTGAGGCACAGATAGTGAATAGTGTCAGGGAAAATATTTTAGGTAACTGGATGGATATATTATTTAATATTGTTAATAAAACACTTTTTCTCAGGGATATTTTTTCTCTAGGAAACAGCTTTAAGCCTTCAAAGAAAAAAGTAGCAAGAATCAAAGAGAACCAGCTTTTTCCAGCATTATATATACCAATACAATTGTTGCATATTCTTTGGGTTAAAAATTAGTATAAAATTACAAGTGCCTAATGTTAAATGTTCCCCCACGAAATATCCTTGGTCTTATTCCATTAAAGACAGCTACTTTAAAGCTAACAATAATATTGTTTTGATATGTTTTTTTTCTGTAAGCAGTTGATATGAAGAAATAAACTCCAAAAGATAACATCATCAGGGATTCGTGTGGATGTTGGAATTCACCTACTAGAATAAAGCACATTATATAAGTGATAAATAGTTCTTTTGATTTACCAGAGCAACCTTTTGATTCTGATTAACAAGCTAGTAGTTTTGAACATAACACACAAAAACCCAGTATAAAGTTAAAGTGGCATGGAGTCACAATTTGATCGAAATATCATTAACTTTTAAAACTTGAAAGGAACTATTTTATTTCCTGAATCAAATTTCCCCTATAACAGTCAGGTTGCTCTCAACTCTTTAGGATGTGTTTCCAGGAAATGAAGTTAATATTTATTTATTTAGGTTAACTGGCAGAAAATATTAAAATATACTTATCTTGAGACTCCAGAACTACCTGGTTTACCAACAATTTCATTGTTAAGTTATTGTAAACTATACTTCCTAGAGGAGAGTAAAAACAGGAGGAGATTGGATTTTGCTGAAACAGAAATTAATTTTTTCAGCTTCAGCAGAACACTGTTTTGGATGACATGACCATTTAGTCTTAACTGGTGGAAGTGTGGAAGTTATAATATAAATTCTGACATGTCTAAATGGAAAAGAGACAGCATTGTAATTAAAGCCTCAGAGTAGTGGTGTGGTGAGGTGTAAAACAAGGAGCCTTATTCAGCACCTAAGATAAATTATTGTAAATCCATACTAGGTGTATGTCAAAAATGAATTCAAAGTGCAACATAGAAGGTTTTTAATTACTTCTAAAACCCATGACAGTGCAAATTTTGCTGCTGACTACTGTGTTCAGAAATTAAGTTGTGGAAAATGAGTACTAACTGTAACTGAAAGTCTTCAATATGCATTATCTATATCAACTCTATACATCAGGAGTACTGGAGAAAGAATAATTATTTATTGTATCCTTTCTTTCATTTTGTTCTGCCTCTGTCTTTATATTCTCAATCCCTATTGTGTTTATAAATCAGACAAAAAAAACCCCAAATCTCAATCTCTGTAAAGACTAAGAAGTTTCTATCCTAAGGGCCAGTAAATTAACAATTCTGTTAACTGAGTTAGTTGCTCCAATGAACAATGCTTTCATAATGTAGCCTAGATTATACTATCCTGGAACTCCTACCAGTGCCATTGCTGACCTGTAAATTGTTTATTGTAAATACTTTTAAATACCTAATTAATATAAAACAATTTATGCTTACAAAGGGATTGTTTAGAAGAGCGCTGGTGGTTATGTGTTTAACCTACTAAATTTAAAAAAATTAACTCATAGCAAATTAATATTCAGTTTTGAAACTATAAGAAAATTAAACCGCAGAAGAGACACCTTTATTCTGTAGCCTACTAGAACTTCAAAACTTCAGTCTTCTTTGTGGTCTGAACATAGATTCAACAAGCATGAAAAATAAGTTCTTTCTTAATAGTAGCTATGTTTATGTGTAATTCAGTTGTGTGGGGATCTGGTGAATTAAAAACACAACCTAAGGGATCAAGTCAGGGAAACAATAAGTTTTGGAAAATTTGCTACTGTGGTGTTTGAGGCCCCATCCCTGGAGGTGTTTAAGGCCAGGCTGGATGAGGCTCTGGCCAGCCTGCTCTAGGGTGGGGTGTCCCTGCCCATGACAGAGGGGGTTGGAACTGGATGATCCTGTGGTCCCTTCCAACCCTGACCGATCCTATAACTTCTTCCCAGGGAGTGTGATGGGGCACTGGAGGGGGCTGCCTAGAGGGGTTTGTGGAGTCTCCTTATTTGAAACCTACCTGGAATTGGTCTGGGTGATCCTGCTGTGGCAGGGAGATTGGACTAGATGATCTTGCAAGGTACCTTTCAATCCCTAGTGATTCTATGACTCTATAATTCTAACTTTTAGTTACTTAAAATAGTTACTTGAAAATAGGATAAAGTGAACTATAAATAAAATAATTTAAAAAGCTCTATAAGAAAGACTGAAGATTTTACCTTTTAGACAAGGAACAGACTATTTTATTTTCTGTTGTGAAAAGATAAAGGTGTTCAGCCAAGTCCAAAGAGGACTTCTGTGGTAATTTTATAAAACATTCCTGATTCGAAAGAATTATCTGTGGAGGCTGTACTGGGAATACATTCTAAAAGCAAATGCTAATGTGCATCTACATCAGTACAAGTTTGGGAAGATTTTTTTGTTTCTTTCTTTGTTTAACCTTTAGAAAAAGTGCACTCAGATGTTAGGACTAATGACTCTGCCTGGCGTTAGAAAATTGCTTTCGAGTATCCTCACATAATAGATCGCTTTTACTGAATTAGATGCTGTGATGACTTTTTCTGTTAATTATGGAAGAAAAGCACAAGACAGTTGGGTGCATCTGTCAGAAATTAATTTGTTTAATAGGAAAGCCAACATAACTATAATTATGATAACATGGTAAATTCAGAATATTTAATTGAATTTAGTAATGTAAATTAACCTGTAAGAATTATATACCTAACACGTTAAGAAGCTATAAATATGGAAATTATTCCAAATAACTATAAATGAAAGAGTATGAGGACTCAACAGGCAAGCACAGGGAACTTGTTTCACAAAAGTGTGTCTTGTAGTTACCACCAGAGCTATTTAGTGAAACAAAAATACTGGAACTAGATCATGCTTCATCCTCTCTTATCTACTTCTTGTCTGACTGCTGACATCAGTTGCACAGACAAATTACACCTGTTCATTTACGGTGAGCAGCTCTTGAATGCTTCTATTTTGTTAGTAAATACAGTGTTGGTACGTTTAATGTTTGCTTATATAAACTTTGACCTGAATGTAGAACAAACCCCTCTAGGCTAGATTATCCTGTAATTTAAAACATTGATATGAAGAACTGCAACTCCTCATTGTGATGGACCTGCTGATCTTAAAGGTATTTTCTAACTTAAAGGATTCTGTGATTAACACCCCTTCTAACCTTTGTCACCTCTGAAATGACAGACCTGACTAGGAGACAGTGGATGTGCCTATTGATTACAAGATGGTCCAGCTGATTGGTATTCTTAGGACCCTTGTGTGAGATTAAAAACTGATTTAGTCAGTTCATGAAGTTATGACCTGTCTGAATTTTCTGTATTTTAAATGTAGAGTTTCATATTGTTCAGTGTACCTGATACCTACTTTATTCTAAGTTCTTCCTTTCCAAAACTCTGAGAAAGGGAAAGTGGAACAATCTGTCAAAAATTGCACTAGGAAGATGACAGCTTCCTATTCCGAGATCTCACGCTGAATGCCCATGACACAGTTTCTGTGGGATCAAAGTATCAGCAGTCAAAGGCTTTCTACTGAAACTATGCAAGACTTTTTTAAATGCTAAGAATGCTAATAAGATCTAAACCACCTGTTGTAACAGGTTCTCATAAAAAGCATCGATGCACAGAAATGGAAAAGGTGCCTAGAGGTAGGGGATATTTTGGTAGTGAACATCATCATCCTTTTTATGGCTTCTCTGTCATAGTTAAAGTTTTTTCCACTTTTCCAGAAAGAGTAAATGCTTTCCAGAAAGGATATGAGAAATGTAAAAAATACCTTGAGATGTGTCAGAGTCAGTTACTTAGAGATGCATCAAGCTGATGGTTTTGGCGGAGGTAGCCACTGGGTATTGTTTAAAAAGGTCTTTTTCTGTGATTCACCTAGTTTTCATTAGATGAATGTGATCAGAGGTAAAATGAAGAATAATAAGTGGTGTGTACCTATGAAAAGATGTAATTTTATTAAACATAAATATTACATAAATTATAAATATTATGTAATTTATAGTGTAATATTATTATATATAATAATTATAATTATATGTAACATATTTATGTAATATTATGTAGTTCACATATATTTCAGTAAGTATAAAAATTGTTTAATTTAAAAGAAAAAGGTAACTGAATCTCAGGGTATTAAAAATTGTTTATTTTTTCTACATATTTTCTTTGAAAGAACACTCTGGTTAAGGAGAAAAACTAGTATGGTCAGGTGAAGCTTCAAATTAAAGTTTTTACTCTTTAAAAATCCTTTTCATATTTGAGGAATTATCTAAACTTATGGTAGCTTTGATTCGTTTTCTCTGTCCCTGCAGATTAGCACAGTTCTATAAATGTAAAGGAAAGAACTGCAAAAATAATTGGGATTTGTGAACTATAAAATACAGAATTTCTGAGATGAAATTGTTTTTCTGATATAATGGTCAGAAAGGTTCAGAATATGGTAGTGATAGGGGTTCATTTGCAGAATGTCTGTTGTCTTGAACACTAATTATATGTATTGATAAAATAATGACTAGCGTTTTTCTTCCTTCAGCTGTTAACAGTGTCAAAATTGAAAACAATGTGCTTAAAATTCATTGATCATGAAATTTCATGATGGAACATTTCCTGAGGAACTAGATTGCATCAACAGAAATTACAAGGTTGACTCCTGGTTGCATTAGGAGTGCATTAAAAGTGTAAAAGACTCATGAATAGACAAGAAGTGGCATTTAGAAAAACACTTGAATGATTAATAGGAATATTTTGCTGTTCTGCTTATTGTAACAGAACTATGACAAGATTCTTACTAAAAGTTAACACTGTGTTTGGAATTTATATACTCAGCACTGCACAAATCTTTATGACTGACACTCATCTTTATAAATGAAGATGGCTAAAGCCTCAGCTGAAGCAAGTGAGAACAGTGACATTCACTTTCTGTCACTACTCTTTCTTTACATTTTGCACCTCATAATTTTCTATTAATGGAAATACTGAATCTAACACTTTTTGCAAGCATTACAGCTTGCTTCTGCCTTAGTTCAAGTACAATTTCAAATCTAGAAAGAGCTTCGTTTTGACAGTTTTTCTGGTGAAACTATCTCCTGGCACATAATCCAAAATTCACTAAATCGATGCAAAGCTACTCAGTGCTGTAGGCAGTGTCTGAATTAGATCCTGACTATGCTTGAGGATGTGCATCTCAAGAGTTAATACGTAGTTTGCTTTTTCATGAGTAGAGTGTTTGTAGTTAATTTGTAATTATTGCACATGTTTAGCTCAAGTGAGCCCAGAAATAAAAAATCTGATAAAGACAGTGATTGCTTAAGGAAGTTTATATTAAAGACATAATCCTTTCAAACTCGAGTTTAGCGCCATAAAACCAAGATCATCCTTCTCTATTACCAACTTCCCTTACTGTGAAGAAAGCCCTTAAGGTTTTAATGACCTTTAACTTAAAATTAGATTGGTTATTATAGTGTAGAGTGTCAGATTTTGGATGGAATTTACATTAAGGTAGTATCATACAATCCCTACTTGTCAGAAATTGTATTTTCAATTATTCTTAGTTTTTTTATGTTTGGTTTTATTTTGGGGGTGGGGGTTCTGACATATTAAAAAGACCAATTCTCACTTATAAGGAAAAGCTGAGGGAGCTGGGTCTCTTGACCTTGAAGAAGAGGAGGCTGAGGGGTGACCTCATTCATGTCTACAAATATGTGAGGGGTGGATGTCAGGAGGATGGAGCCAGGCTCTTCTCAAGGTCATCTAGTGATAGGACAAGGGGCAATGGGGGCAAGCTGGAACAGAGGAGATTCCATATCAATATCAGAAGGAACTTCTTCCCAGTGAGGGTAACAGAGCACTGGAACAGGCTGCCCAGGAGGGTTGTGGAGTCTCCTTCTCTGGAGATGTTCAAGACCTGCCTGGGCATGTTGCTGTGTGACTTTGTCTGGGTGGTCCTGCTGTGGCAGGGGGATTGAACTAAAACAATCTTTTGAAGATCCTTCTGATCCCTAATGGTTCCTCGGAATAATGTTAAGACAAATTAAATGCAAACTAAGAGGAATGTTCCTCAGAGCAAGGTTAAAATCTAAAAAACTGAGAAAAATTGAGACCTTAAATGCAAATCTAGGTAGAAAGAAAAAGCTTTAAAACAGGAAAAACATCACTAGCAGCTCATTAATAGAATGGCTAATTGATTTATCTCTGCATTTAATTATGTACAAGTATTCAGTTCTTTGAAAAATGTCTATGTATCTCTTATCTTTATTCATACACTCAGAGGAACTGTATTAGATTAACACTGAAAGGCATTATCTTCTCACCCTACCACATATGGTCTGTGTATACATGTATTAAACATTAGCTATTAGTTATTGTACAAATTAATGTTAATTTTCAAAATAAGTAGTTGCGTGATTATTTATCCTGAATGCATAGAAAACTTTAGTTAAGGTTTGCATATTTAAATTTAAATCAGCATTTACTTCCCTGGGAAAAAAACTTTTGATTAAGGCTTACACATTTAAATCTGCATTTACTTCCCTGACAAAAATCACAGGACATATCTTTAGCTAAGATCTTGTGGCCAAGGTCTTCTTCACTTCTCATACTGTCTAGAAGACATCAATTACTCTGTAATTGATCAATTACTCTGTAATACCTACTAGGTGCAGGACTTTTCTAACTGGTGGAGAATTCTTCATGTTAACATTATTCACTTGAAAAAAAATTATTCACATGATGAGAGTCAGTAACAGGAAAACTTTCATACTAGAAACCGTGAGTGGAAAAATAGTTTGATATTGTTTTTTCAAGAGTCTTAAATATCACTCAGTGTACAACCTCCCTTTGTGTAAAAGTCATTTTTAATGTTGTCATACATTCCATACTATGTTCAGAAGTGAAAGATTTCCAGCCTGTTTCTTGATTAAAAATGGTCTAAAACTTTTGATAAGAGTGTGGTTGACTTCGGATTAGAGCAGTGCTTTCTATTTCAGTTTCTGGGCGGCCTTTCTTTCACATGCCAAAAGATATTGTTTGGAAAAAATCATCTAGTTTGTATGACTGATTTTAATCTATGTCTTTTATAGGCTAATAATTCATATAATCACACAATGTAATGCTTGCCCACTAAAGATGTTACCTAAGCCTAGGTGTCAGTGCATCATCAACCATTTCTCTGTTTCTTCATGGTGCTAATTTGAATCTTCCCCACATAGACACATACCATGTTTGATGAAGCTGATATTTGTGACGACCATTTGATTGAAGCCATAACACGTTTTCTTTTAATTACATAAAAGGAAACAGTATATAAAGAAATGAAAGGCGATGCTTGGGAAACAATCTGCAGTGGAGGAATTAATTTATTAATTTTTTAATGTTTGGCATGTGAAATATTAATATGTCTCCTTTACCGAGGATGGGAAGAAATGTTAGCATACATAAAAATTAGGAAGACTAGGAAAATCTAAGCATTAAATCCATTTTAAACAGGGTTGTTTTGTTTTTTTTTTTAACTATCTCACTTTTTTCCTTGGCTTAATTAGGTGAGATGAATCATTTGTCATCATCGATTGTATCAACAATACTTTCAAAATGATGGAATACCGAGACTATATCAGCCTGGGGGACATGCATCATCATTTCACCACTCTGACTGAACATTAAAAAGTGAGTGAAACAACATCAGAAAGTAAAGTTTAGTTTTTCAAGGTCTATGTCACTATACAACAGGAACTGAGCTCCTGTTTTCTTCAACCTATTCACAGAACTTTCTTGTATATAGAATGTATGTTGGTGCAAAATAACTTTACAACTTACATCACTATGGATATTGTACATGAGACGAAAACTAAATGAAAATGTTTGTGTCTTAAGTACTTGAAGAACTTATTAAAACATAAAACAAAATACTTCCTGAATTGTCTTGCATGCGTCATACTGCTAACTTCATATCAAAACTTCCTATCCACAAGGCTTGTGATCACTGTTTACATCCTATTGTTTTCCAATGGTGTAGAGTCAGATTTGGACATTATTATGGACTGCAACCCAGTTCTTGCAATACAGGTGGAGTTTGTGATCTCATGCAAATGCAGTTATTTATTTATTTTTCTATCATAAAATCTAATCATGCAGTTTTCATTTTTGCCAGTATCATTAAGGGGAAAGCGTGATCTGTACTAACTGCACCATCTCCATTAACACAAATGAGAAAATTAATAAATAATATTAGAACATCTCACAGGGATTGTGTGCCCAGCATTGTTAAAAGCCGCATACAGGTATCATTATACACCATTTCACTATGAAGCTGTACAAGAACTCATCGTGTTTTGAAAAGTGAACTTTATGCCAGTAAATACTACCCGTTTCATTTTGGTGGTGATTCGTATTTCAGAAAACTCAAACTTGGAAATAAAGAAGGAGGTTAAGTTGTTCAAACCTAAGATTTTTCAACTTTATAAGTAAGATTTTTTCAGAGCATGGCTTTGCTATAAAATAAGAAGTCCTTTAATAATTTTTGCATTTTATCTGTTTGTGTCACAGCTGCACAGTAGTTTATGCCTCTGTAGGAAACTTCCTGTAGAGACAGTGGTTGAAAGGTTAATAGCATTTACTGCATTACTAATCTATTCTTTAAAACACTGATTAGCATTGAAATAGATTCCCCACTCCTCATGGCTGAAATGACATTTATCAAGTCTCTGCTATTAAAAAGTTACACCTTTCTCATGTTAGCAGGTGATAACACATCATTAATTTGACGGCTCCCATTGTTCTGTCCTTCATTCGAACAGCTACAAATGTGAGCAGTGAACAAGAATTTAATGTATTAATTCAGAAAGTAAAATTACAGTAGGTTATCATTAACTGCATTTAAAATGTGAAGGACAATTATGTTTTGTAACTGTCAGGTATCCAAAAGTATAGACGCAGGCATTGAATTGTGGTCAGACGGATATAGCTTTATTACAGGTATAAAACTTGCAAATGTTATCTGCCGTGACAGTGCTGAAAGGTGAGTGGATAGTATCCAGTTTTTAGCTCCTACTGCCCCATCTCCATATGGTATCTAACAGATAATTTATGGGTTTTCCCATCATACCAAACCCAGATGATCTGTTCCACAATGTAGTGCAAGAAAACACTGAACATCAAAGAACATACCTTCAAAGCTAGTTTTGCTTTCCAAACATCAAGCCCATCAGCAGACTTCATGCTTCACTCTGTGAAAAATCAAATTTCAACAAGTCATGGTTATGTATGCGCTGTGCAGAGGAATACATTGAAATAGGTAGAGGGACAGTGAAAGGTGAAACTGAGAGATGAATCTGTAAGTATCACTATTATCATTTATAGACTATAAGTTTTGTTCTATATATTAAGAATGAAGGAAAATGCAAGTTACAAATAATCTCTGCAAAACACCTAACTATTTCTATTAGTAAAGATTAAAAATAAAGAAAACACAACACAGGCAGAGAACTAGTTGAGTAGCATTGAAACCTTTTGTTGAATGATGGCCAAATAAAAGTTTCTGATGAAAAAGCAGCTTTTCAAAATAGATGTTAATATAGAAAATTATCTCCGTAAAAAACATAATTAGTCATGCAAAGACAAATTACTGACCTGTATAGTTCAGTTATTTCTCTCCATCAAGAGTCTGCATCAGCATGTGACAAATATTCTCCATGATGCTTATTAAAAATTAATTTAAGGACGGTTTCTATTCATTGAAAGGTCACTGTCATGTAGAACTATGAGAATTAATCCTAATTCTGAATGCATTTGTTCAATATTCATTATGTTGTACACTGTGTAGTTTTAGATACTTTGGATTATCTATATATGCACATATATTACCAATTCCTTTTTGAAGTCAGATTTCAAAGACTATTAGGCACACATAAATGAAAAAATGTATTTCCCATAAGCAAGGTTTGGAGCTTAATCAACTAATTATATATTGTTTTCTCTTGCTGACCGTGAAATTGTTGGGGTTTTATTTAGTTCATCTTTTCATGTTTTCTACATAAGGTAAGACACATTTTTCTATATATCTCTTCAATTTACTCTGTACTTTAAAAAAATAATTCTCAGTAATTTATGGGGTTTTTTACAGGTTTTGTTCTATGTTTCTATTATTTTATGAAAGTAATTTTCAATATTTTTTGTTTCTTGGGGGTTTAGATTTTTTCCACCCTAATGTATGAATGCACTTCAATAAATTTCTTCAGCTACTACTTATTTGAAAAGCTTTTCATGTGAAAATATACTAGGGAAAAATAATATCAATTCTATAGTCAGATCATGCTATGTCACATTCCTTAATAGAACACGTATACATTTTGATTCAAGTAGGAAATACTAGACTGCATTGCTATCAGTATAACATTAAAACAAAATTAAAATTATATAGAAATCAAAGAACAAGATTACATAAATTAAAACTATATGTTAATATTACTATATATGTAATGAAAGATGATATAACTAAATTTTCCCAAAACTTTGCCACTGTCAGAGATCAGAGAATTCAAATTACTGAGGTGATAAAGAACAATGAACAATGTAGAAGGTGAAAAAATAAGTATATAGTAGAAATATACTAATTTAGTAATACATTCTAATAACTTAGAATGACTGTTAAAGGCAGAATGACATTTAGAGCTATACAGTAAAGGATAAAATAGACTACCTTAGGCAATTAGATTTCTAATTTCTGGTAAAATATTTTTGAGATAGCTCTGATATGCATTTGTTTTTAAACAGTATTTTTTCCCCTCTCTTTTCGCTTTCATCAAGCAGACAGGCAAAGCAGCTCATATTCCTTAGTAGATAATGGCTGAGAAGTCAGATACAGAAATAAACTGAGTAAATGAGAAAGAGGTGATACATCAGGGGACATTTGCTAAAAAAAATAAAATTAGGCAGATGGTTTCCATCCTCACCCGCAGCTGAGGTGTTGCAGTACTATTATGTAATCACAAATCCATTAACTGAATAAGTACCTATGCACTCTCTCGTCTCTTTTTTTACATGACTCTGAGAAGAATAAAATTAATTCAGGCTGCTGGCCCTATTATTTTTTCCTGGCCCTATTATTTTCTGAGTGTCTGATACTAGAATTATAAAAAATTGTGCTTTCTAATCTGCATACTTGCAGTAAGGGTGAGATCCATATTTATTGTATCATATAATGAGAATACAGAATTTAAGAAAACCAGTAACAGCTCATCATTAAATCAGGTCAGAATTTTCATACATGTGATTATGTTTTTTTCCCATACCATTTTCTAGAATGATTCAATTCTGTAATTCATTTATGTAAAACTAAAACTAAAACCAACAAACAAAAAAACAAGGCTGGAAAACTTTTACCTAGTTTGGTAAATGAAAGCTTGGGAGTACTTTTGGACATGAAGTTGATCATGATCATGATCGTGTCAAAGATGATGTAATTGTGTCCTTGGCAACATTTGGGATAATACTATCAACAGGTTGAGGGAAGAGATGCTTTACGTCTTCTCACCATTGCTGCAGCCGTATCTAGGGTACTGCGTCCCCAGTTCTGAGCTCCCCAGTACAAAAGTGACACATGCATACTAGAGAGATCCCAACAAATGATGAAGAGAATGGACCATTACCTCTACAAAGAAAGACAGAGAGAGCTGGGACTGCTTGCTCTAGAGAAGACTCATAAGTGAACTTACCAATGAAGTAAACAGGTGAAAGGTGGTACATAGACAACTAATGCAGCCTGTGTCTTCAGTGGTTTTCAGTGACAGGACAGGAGGCAGCGGGCACCAACTGAAAAACAGGAGGTTCCCTCGGAACATTAGAATACACAATTTTACTTTTCCAAAGGTTTAAGACATCACAAGTCCTTTTTGCTTCTTAGGCATTTACAAAGTCCAGCTGAGCATGAAGGAAACTTTAGATGCATCTGGGCATCCTTTCTCCCATATATTTAAGCCTTTCTCAGATTCTCAGCTTGTTGCATAGATGTGACAAAGCTTCTCAGTAGCTTCTTAGTCCCATTTCAGTTCCATGGTCCAAAACAAAGGCAAGAAGGCAGCCACCACATGGCTTCCACATTCATGGCAAGAACAAAGGTCATGTCAGCACCATGCCTTGCAGCAAAGTCCCATTCTGCCAGAGCTGGGGCTTTCTCTTTCCCTCCCAGCAATCAGTTTCAGGGGAAGAGAAAGCGAGGAGCAGCCAGCTTTGATATACCTCATTTACCTCCTTCTTGCTTTTCACCCCCTGTCTGTGATTCTTTAGTATATGGTCATGATGAAAAGCTGAGAAGACAGGGGAGTGGAGATGAGGAGCAGCAGAAATGCAGTTTTGAGAGGAGAGAACTTATTGGGATATTACTTTATTCCTTTCTCTTACTTCTTTCTCTATTGAAGTTTGCATACATCAGTTTTTTTTCTCTATCTAAGTTTGCATACATCAGTTCCAGTTTCTGCAATTGTGTTTGGTTTTATCCTCTTCCTCCCAGGATGGGGGCTGAGAAGCTAAATTCTATACAGTTCAGCAAAGGACTTTCTGGCCATTCTAGCTTCAAACCATGACACACTGTACTAACTGAAAGAATAGATCTGAAATAGTTGTTTCCCTAACTACAGTCTTAAGCTTCTTGTGGAAATGTGCAAAAGCAGACTTTTCAGTGCCTAGGGTGGCACAGAAAGAAAAGGGGGCACTTTTCTAAATTAAAAATCTAATATTCGATAGAAATCTTTCCTTAGACCTTGTCATAAAACACAAAATAAAAAAATAAATAGAGGACTAAAGGCTGAGCATTCACCACTAGATACTGACTTCAGTCATATAAGGACTGTCATTATTGGAATGGCTCAAGAGTGGCACAAATTCTGATGCTGCACAAAGGCATGGTGGGCAACATTTGCTGCAAAGCATTGGTTGCTGTTAACAGCATCAAATACGATGTAGTTCTTAATGTTGTATTAAATAACAGCAGTGTTAATAGAAGCATTTTAACAATGAAAACTAAATCGTTTAACCACTTTATTGATCAGCAAAATATTGTTTCTGTAATATAAAAGATGTAACTCCACACTTTTTTCTCAATGAAACAAATAACCTTATCTCGTACCAGACTGGGTCAGAGATTGTCCAAGAGTACAGCTGCTGAGAGAGAAATAGAATAGATTTTCTACCTAAGGGCTGTTTCATTATGCCAGACAACACTACGTATTGATCCTTCTCTATTTATTTCTAATTTTGTTGTCCCTGATTGAGCTGAGCTCTAAATCTTGTGATGGCTTACATGTTGTTAGGATGCAGCATGGTTATGTGGAGTGCAAGGTAGCAATGTTCTCATCTTGAGCTCTAATTTAGTCTGATTTGCAGCAAATGAGGCTTTCTACAGTAGAATTTCAGTACCCAGAGACCATTTCTTTCACATATTTTCTATAATACACATAAAATTTCTGTACCAAGAAGACAGTGAATTTTAGGAATTCCACTTAGGAACTACTTAATACTTTTTTTAGTAAATGTGACACTTCATATTTCAACTTCTAATTTTTCAAGACAACCAAAAATATTTCACACCATTTCATCACATCACTAGGTCACAGAAAATACAAAGTTGTAACATAGCTTTTCGTTAGGCTTTTCTCAATTTAAAAAATAAGCTGATTTATATGAAATTGGTTTATAGGACTACTTGGGATCCTACTTGTATAGACTACAACTCCAGTCTGTACAAGTGATGATGGTTCAAGATCGAGAGGAAAAGCTGATTCCTGGTTAGTAGAGACAAACTGGCAAAGGATCAAATTGCATAATAGTAATAATCCTATGGACTGTTTTATGAAAGTATGCAAAAAGGGAAAAAAACCCATTACTAATTGCAAAGAAGCCTTATTTTCCTGTGAATGTCATCAGCCTTACACCCATTCTTGGCAAAAAACATCCCTGATGCACCCATGCAATTCATCTGGCTGCATAAATGTGATAAATTGTAAATATGTATTAATGTGTTATGAAACTGTAAAATAAAAAAAATATAAGAAATACTATGAAAGGAAAATATGTTTGTAAAGTATGTAATTTTCAGTCTAAAAAGAAAACCCATGCTTTTCATTGCAGATCATGCAGATTATCACTCTGGGACCAATGTCCGCTATCTAGCATTTTATGATGCTAGTTGGCTGCTTTGAATATTTAATCCAAGCTGGGAGAAATACACTCTTCTCAGGGGTCTGGGAGAAGAGAGAATGGGAACGGGCAAAAAAAACCCCTCAAAGATCTATGTTAATCAAAATTTAGGGTAATATATTTACACTTATATATTTGCATAAAGGCTTTTACTTTGGGGACTTGTACTGTGAAGAGAAGGGAAGTGAATTTAGATTTTAAAATTAATTTTAACTGATTTTTAAATGTGGATTTTATGTTTTCATGCTTCTAAAATTATTTGCCAGTCATGATCACAACACATTCAATCATATAAATGTAATGCTGGAAGAATGTAGTGTCTTAGTAGATAAAAGTCTACAGAGAAGTCATTTTCTGTATCCTTCTTTATGCATACTTTTACTGAGAATGGTTAAATAAATTGCTTTCACAGAAGAACTAGGTCACATTGTAAAAGTTATCTTGCTTCACATGCATTTCTGTTGTGTCTGAATTGGTCATGTGTGTTTGGAGTTTTTTAGAGTTATAACTCACAAACAAGTAAATCTTTGAACTACTAATCTGGAAGATCCTTAACTATGTTTTCTGAAGTTCAGTTAGCTATGCCTAGAAGAGAAACTCTTCTAATATCTTGTATGAAATTGGGTAATGGGCAGTTTTTCTACTTAGCTGGTCACATTCTATTACATTTTATGCATTTATAGACAAGAAGATAACTCAGTTGTGTACATCAATTACCATGAGATGTGTGGGGGTGCCCACAGCTCAAAAAAACAGCTGTCTGAACTACCATGAATCCAGCTCGAGTGCAGGCTGCTAGTTAGCAGTAATTGCATTTGAGAAACTGTTACCAAGGTTTCTTTAGGTAAAACCATCTCACAAGCTAGGACATATGCATCTGTGATCTGTTATGAGAAGTTGTAAGCATCAATATTACTGCTATCTCTTTTTGTCTCTATATCTGCTCTCTGGAAAGGTATTCCATTCGACATTCAAAGTACATTGCCTGAAAAATCAAATAAGATGGCATGAACAAGCGTGCAGGTACACTTTTTGCCTCTTTATTGCCATTAGGAGGAGCTGTGAGACAAAACTATGGTTCAAGTATTAGAGAAAAACTTTTTTCATGACAGTATATCTTAAAAAGACTCATTGCCATGATTAAGAGAACAGACATACTCAAGCAACAAGGTCTTACTTTAAAAAAATTCTATAAGTCATTTAAATTTAGTGTGGACTTACCCCATAAATAGGAAACTCAAAATGCAGGTTATCATAAGCATGAGATCACAAAATTAGTTTCATTTTTTAAAAAAACCCAAAACCAAACCCAGTATTTTTTATTGTTTAAAATAATTGTAAAATCAACAAATGTAGCTGTGAAAATTCAGACACTACCATGGAGATAAAATATATATTGGTTCCTCCATGTATATTCAGCTATAATGAATGGAGACTTTTCACAAAATCTTTCTCTGACCTTAACTGGAATCTACCTTTGACTTTAAAATAGTATCAATGTCGGCAATAATAATAAACCAAACTTCATTCAAACAGATAAGAAATATAAGCTGAAAATAAGGCTAATACAAAGGAAAGTAATATGAAGTGTGTCAGGTTTGGTTTTGTTGTTGGCTGGTTGACTGTTTTTGTTTGGTTGATAAGTTTTTTTACATTCTGGAAACAGTTTCTTATTTCAGAAAGGTTACTTAAGCCACCTATAGTTGAGAAAGTAATACAGGTATTGTGCATAGCTTTTGAGGCAACTGCAATAGCTCATTCCATAAATGTTGAAAAGCACCACTTGTTAACATAATTTAGAAAACAACCCAACTGATTTGGTTGAAAGTGTTTTACAAAGCTTAATCATTGTTCAACATTATATAAACATCATAAAATCATGAATGACTATATTTTTCAGTCTTTCCCAGTGTTGTTAACTACTTCACTTATATCCAGAAAACAATTTATTGGATGTATCACGCAAGATATCTCCATAGTTCAAGTGCTTTGCTCAAGTGCAAAGGTGCTTAATTGCACTCATCTACTTGGAATATGAGCTGAAACACTCTTTAGATTAAATAAATACACTGTCTGGAAGAATTTTCATTGGCAAAGGTAGATGGGACTTGATGTTCTCATAACTACTTCGACCAGAAAGTGACATTTTTGAGGATCTTTAAGTAGAAGCCTACAGCACAAATATAACAGCATTTCAGTTGTGAAAATCTAGATTGACATGCAGAATAATCACACTTGGAATTCAGTTACACAGCATTATGCAAATTTCTCATAGTCTGAAAAGATTCCAGACTTCACGGAGGCACTAATAGAAGCCTAGGAGTGAATTCCATTCAATGGAAGGATTACCATTGTGGCTACCACTCATCTCCATGCTGGTGGAGTAGTAAGACAAATGTAAAACTAATTAAAAATTATGAAAAATGTCAGCATTTCAAATGAATTTTGTATAAACAGTTGCCTCTGGGTCAGAAGAGACTGTCCTAATTTGTTATTTTTCTTATTTGGCTTTATTTCTTCTCCAGAACTAGTGAGACTAGCCTGAAATATGTGTGCATAAATATATATGAATATATTCTGAAAATTTTATACTTAATTCAACTTGAGATTTGGTTTGTATGTTTTTTTTACAAGTTTCATAAGAGAAGCATGGAAGAAAAAATCTGGGCAGGTTATGAATTACAGGATATCACAAACAAGGAACAGCAATTGGGTACCAACAGACAAGAAAGAAAAAGTTAATACATAAATACATTCTTCCTCCTGTTCCGTTTTCTGCTTTTCCTTTAATTCTCTTTTTCACCATGGCCATTCTTATCCCTGTGATTTGTTTATTTAACCTCGATAACTTTGTGTCTTTAATGATAGAAAACCAGTCTTTCCTTATTTTTATAATTAAGTGCTGTTCTGGCATGTACTGATGGGGAGGGCTGTTGCTAGTAAAATATTGTGAAGGCATCACAAATTTGTTTAGACAAGGTGCCATCAGACTAATACTGATCTCTTCGTGTGGAATTCATTGCTTATGACAACTATATATAGTTCTGAACCTGTGACATATGTTCCATAAACCAGTATATTAACTGTGAGGTACTGTATCACCTGTTTTCAAGTTAGTCTACAGCTGTTAATAAGATTAGTTTAACTTGTAGAAGGTGAGGTATGCAGGCTGACTCCCATCTTTAGATTCTGTGAAATAGTAAAACCCTCACAAGCAGACTAAATTCCATACTTTAATGATAACAATAGGAATTTCAACATGAGTGATAATGGGCCAGGTTATCACTCTGATACATTTCACACCGCTACACACCACAAGATATACTTCCACCACGAATGATTTACCTTTCTGCTGTTGAAATAGTCTTCCCACAGTTCATTTCATCGCATGTTCTGAAAGTAACATCTTAAATATTCCAACTTTTCCTTTCCCTTATCTTCCTAATGTCATCTTTCCATGCAGATATATATGACACATGCACAGTCTCTAGACCTTTTCCTCCTTTCATTGAAATATCTGGTTTTGACTTTTGATAACTGATTGCCTTCTCCTTTTTTTCTTCAATTCCACTGTAAACAACACAGTGGTTTATACTTGTCTTTAGCATATAGCACAGCAAACTTTTTCAAAGCCTCAAGCAACCTTCTGTTTCTTAGTGTGTAAGTGGCAATGGAATCAATCATACAACAGGGCACTGTATCTCCGGGATCAGACTACAAGTCATTAGACTCTTCCTAATTTATATGGATTATTTTTAAAACTCACCATTTAAAAAAACAGATTAAACTGAGAACATTCAGACTCTCATACCTGACAGACAAACATCATGTGCTTGCATTTTATCTAAAATGTAACAGGGTTGGATCAGGGTTGGAAATGCAAAACCATTGTCAAAATCTTCTCTCCTTTAGAAAGTGGGGGTGATTGCACAACTGGAATTACTTTATTTAGAAATGCAGTGATTTTTTTTTTTTGGTTGCTTCAAATATTGAGGGAAATTGAATAATTGTTGAAAAATCTGCTAATTTTCTGCAGGGAATATGTGATTTATACACATTTTCCTTTCAAGCGATTTTCTTCCCCGCATTTTTCATTAGGTCAAGGCAAATTATCATCTTACAATTTCTGTTCTATTTCTAAATCTAGGAAAGATGCCATAAAAAAAATTATTCTGCTAGCAAACTCCTAAGGACTTCCACTTCTTCAAGGTTTACATTCCAGTAAATTCTGTACATCTAACATAAAAACACTACTTATGCAGAAAAGCCACATGTAGTCTATCTTTCTCAGGAATACTAACAGCAGCATTCTGACAATACATTATTCGATCACATATGCACCCATATTGTACATTTAATTGTGTAGCAAGTTCTAGTGGCAATTTTTCACATTCTTCATTGTCTTTGGCTCATTTATTTCAGAAAAAAATAGCCTGCTGTTCTCTACAATGTTTCTTTGTGGAAGAAAACTGGGGTAATACAGGCAAACTTCACTTATATAGAACTGTCTGAAATTTTACTATTTTGATATCAATAAATCCTAACATCCTTTTTCTTTGCTCCATTATTTGCATGTAGTTTCCAGCTAAAGATTCTTTTTCAAATTTATAAGAAATTTACATTCTGTTCCACTTTTTATGTGTATAAAAGGAATTTAAATAGTGTTTAAACCGTTAAAACATTTAAAATGTCACTGTGTGAAAGGGAAATTCACTAGTCACTTCTTTCTCTGTGTGCACCTCATTGAGAAAATAAGGTGTCAAAAGTTAACTAGAAAAAGGAACTGAAGTTACTGAATTTGATGAGTACCTGTGATCTGTATTCATGTACCTTGACCATGACATTTTTTTCCAGTGTATGAAAAGATACACAAACATTCCACATTTATCCAAATACAAATGGAAGAAGACAAGAGTATAGACCCAAAGAAAAAACAGGGTCACTTTCATGTTTTACTAAATGAATAGTCTTGCTATCACCTATGAGATAATATTTTTACTAGGTAAAACTCAGCTACTCGCAAACTCAGTGTTCTATCAGTCAATTCTGTATTTCACATACTCATGCAGGCTGCCTTTTAAAGAAAAATAGAAGAGCTTTTTGGCAAGCTTTAGTGTCATCCATGAAAGAACATGAAGAATGCCACAGGACTTTCATCGCGTCCTGTATGCTTTAGTATTTACAGGAAAGTGATGCTCACTTCATGGAGAAATAATATCCACAGATCTGGAATTTATAAATGAGTTAATTCTAAATCTAAGCAAGTTTTCTAACATTAAACTTTTCAGACAAGTCTACTAACCCCCAAATCCCAAAGTTACTAAATGCATAATTTATTCAGAAATAAAATACAGATTTTATTCAAATGAAACATTTACAACAAATTAATTTCCATACCATTTTTTGTTTTCATTTTTTAGATTTTTCTTTTGTACAAATATTTCCATGCCCTGTATCAGTAACGTGTTCAGTAATGACTAGAATATCAATCAAACAGTAGATAAAGTGAGTGCTTTTAAAGAATTTTTAATGATTGTAGCTGAATTAGGCATGTAGGAGGTATTATAGATTGCATAACCTTCTACAGTGCCAATCTTCAGATATGTGGGCTTCATTTTAGGGGTACTTGTACAGTGCTCCTATTTTATTCATTCCACCACTTAGTAACTAAAAAGTACTCTGGATGAGGATTTAGGGACTATTTATAAGAAACATTGAAACTCAGAATTGTATCACAATTCCATAGTGGAATAGCACTTCTAAAATATATGAATATATTCAGTGTTACCTCACAGGTCTTTTTTCTACTCTAAGTGTAAATTTTATAGCTGTCTAAAATATCTGTGTACGGAAGCTGTTGTTAAATCATGATATTTGAGAAAATGACTACCTAGAGAGCTGCAATAACCCATAATGGTTTTGTGCAGGGAATAGTATATTTTAGGCTTTTCTTATAAAAGTTCCAAATTATTATTGTCTTTACATTTCAGCTTATATATATATTCAATGGTAATCATAAGTAAAGACATACATATCTTTGCATGTATTTCAGATATGTGTTGGAATAACTGTATATCACTCAGAGAATACACACATATTGAAAGTTTTCCTCCCTCTACAGACACTGCAAAGTAAAAGTGAAATGTCATTCAATTTTATCCTCAGGGACTGCTATCTATTTAAGGCTGCCTAATGTAGAAAAATTCCTGAGTAAGCATGGCAAAATAGACTCGTTTTAATCTCCAAGACACCTTCAAAGTTATGTAAAAGGATTAGTGGTTTATGAGCTTCTTTAAGTACTGTATCAATATTGATCTTATCGTGCAATTACATAAGATTCCCCAACCTTGTTTTACTGTGCATGGGATGAAAGTGCTCTGCAATTATACATAAGTTTTTCTTAAATTGTCTCACTAGGATGAAGTATGTCAGAAGGAACCATGGATTCAGATGTTTTTTCAGCTCACAGCTATTCGTGCCTTCCAAATGTACTCACAAAGAAAATCTAATTTATTTTCTGTAAGTATAAAGTAAGGGCCAGGGTCAATAAAATTGCTTTCCAACACAGTCACAAACACTGGATAAAAACAAGCAAAAGGATTTGAGCAATTATATTTGCATTTAATTAACGCTTGGCAGCCTAGCTGACTCTCTAATTGCCAGATTTAGATGATGCCAGATCTCCATTTCCAGAATGGGAAACTGGTTCAGTTGAAAGTGATTTTTTTTATCTCAAAGAAACAAGTCCAAGGCCATAGCATACAGTTGAAAGACACTCAAGCCTGCATCTTTTTTCTGGTATTCTGCCCTTCTGTTCTGATATATAATAAAAATTTATTTTCCTCCTGCCCTTGGTTTGCGACACTTTAGAGTAGCATCCCACACAACCATGGGCTGGACTGCACATCTCACACAAAACAGAAAAAGGCATGTAAATATGTAAATTAACATCACAAATTGGAGGAAGAATACTGAAGTTAAAATAAGTTTCGCTTTATAAAGATTCCTGCTTCCCAGGGCTTTTCTGTAAGACTTGGGAAGGTCAGAAATATAAGCATGAACAGAGGAAAAAAAGGGAGGAACATATCTGATGAAGAAATTTGCCTTCATCCTTTGAATCCTCTGGTACTACAAATTTCAGAGGCCTGGGACCATGCAGAGCATTCAATGGGATTTACTAGTGTTAAGTGGCATCCCACACAGCTCTACCTTTGGAAATAAAATAAAAAAATGATATTTTTTTTAAGAAACCAACTCAGTGTTTTCTGCAAGTGAAAAATTACTGAAAACTACAATGAGTTTCATTCCCTATCTATTTCCTTTCTAATTTTCCTGAGTTTTATAAAAATAGCTGTAACATCAGACTCCATGAAGAGATAATTGTGATAATCAGCTTACAAATAGTACCTATCTGAAAGAACAACACATTCTAGGAAAGGACTATCCTTTGCAATTCTTTATCATTACTCTGGAAATAGGCAGTTTATTTGGTTAGGAAACCTATCAGGGGACATTTTCATTTGTCCTGAACAACCCTGCATAAAACTAAATTACTGAAACTTGACTGCTGTACTGAAGTGCAAAATGAATGTAGGTATCAGTAGAGTTCGTTCTCTATGGCCAAAGTTTGAGCAGATGAGATATTGAAGACGATGTAAGCAGAGGTCTGTTGGAAATTGGAATTTCAGGAACTGTTAGCACTCTAATTAAAAATCTATTTTCTAATTAGAAAAATACACATTTATTATTCTTTCACTTCTCTTTGCTTCTTTGCAAAACTGCTTATCATATCCCTGTGTTCCACCTCTGCCTCGCTTTCTCCTAGTGCCTTTAAACATGTTCTAGAAGTTGCATGCACATAAATTGCAATAAATTTTACTTGTGATAGAATTAAGGACCTTGAATCAAGAAGCTTGAGAAATTAATTCATAGGAAGTTTTGTTTTTCTAGAACATGCCAACACCACAAAGGATGAAGATACTGTCAAAAGTAATCCTTTATGCAGTCTACAAATCTGAGCCTCTTGCATATTTATTTGCAGATTAAGATTAATCAAAAGGAGTTTGAACAGCAGGATTTGCCTGGGATAATTCATGTGAGGTGTTTTTTTTAGTCAAAAATGAAGAAAAACATACTGAGACTGCCTATGGAGTACTGTTTTACCACTAAGCCTTTAAAGAATACTTTTCAAATAGTTTTCTTCTGCATCTTGGGCTATGCTATAAATGTGATTTCAAACTAAATATAAGAATTTTTTAAATATAAAAGAGAGGATCCTTTTTTTTTTTCCTGAAAGGTTTTAAATAAAAGTAACACAACTTGTCACATACTCTCCTTTGAAATAAGGAAGACATCTGAAGAACTTATTTATTTCAATTTTTTCAGTATGAATTTTAGTTCACTGATTAAATACTACTGTATAGAGATAGGAAACAAGGTTTAGGTTATCCACTGTCAAACAACTCTTTCTCAAAACTTAGGCCATAAAAAATGTGGATTTCTCATCTGGCTAGACCGCTATTTCCACAAAATATTGATAGCAGACTAGAAGAGGTGTTATACAGTTTTAGCCATCAAGTTTACAAGCAGCAGAACTAATTAATCCTTGTTTTCTCTAGACCTATGAAAAGTCTTCTACATTTAACCACTACGCAGAGATTTAGTAAAGAAGATAACTCCATGAAAACACCATCTGTGTTCAGTGCATCAAGAGGATCCTAAACAAGTGCAGTAAAGGATTAAAGAATAAAATTAATACCTTAAATCATTGTTTCAATCCATGGTTTATCCACACTTTCCATACCACAGTATGGTATCCATACCACGTATCACAGTAATGATGACGTTGGAAAAGACCACCTCCATGGGCAGCCTGTCATAAAATATGATCACTCTTTCGGTAAAAAACCTTTTCCTAATATCAAGTCTAAACCTCCCCTGATGGAGCTTGCAGTTCTTGTCCCTGTCTTTGTCTTGTTTCCAAAAGGCTAAAGTGGCACTTGAAAATGCCTGGGCATCGTTAATGAAAATAGTGAAAGTGTGAGATAGCTTCTGCACAAGCAATAAGGAAGCATGCTAGTTCTTCTCAAAATGACAAAGACAAAACACCAGAAGTCCCTTCAAACTTAATTTACTCTGCCACTTTAAAATAGAGCAAATCCCAATGATTTTCGTCATTCACTAGATAACCATTTCTTTTTAATTTGTAGGAACTAAAAAGCTTTGAAGTATCTTGGCTTCACTACACCCACATTTCTAAGCCTCTGTGAAATTTGGATTGAAATTTGCTTAAAGTATGGTTGATACAACTCACAGATAGACAGATGCTTTGAGACAGATGCTTTAAAGCATTTTGAATTTCTTAACAAACCAGGCCACACTATACTGTGGAACCCTTTTCTTCTGCTAATTATTATAAATACCCAAACGTACATTATTCCACACTCAATTTTTTCATTCTTCAAATGTCTGTTTTAAGAAGTTTTTATAAGATCAACGGAACAATAAAAGCTTTGATCGCTATCTATTCTTGAAACAGGAAAAATGCTGAAAACCCAATTTCACTCTGGTAAGCCAAGGGAAGGAAGATCTGTTTAGAAATTTACATATTCCATGTCTGGAACAGTACAGCAGATTATCAACTTTGTATACTGAGTACATATTCTAAAATTCTCTGCATGTCACTGTTTTCTTACATTTTTTAGAACTCAGTAATTCAGTTTCTGTTAAAGGGTAGAAAGAATTAGTTTAGCTCCAGAATTGTTTCCTACCAGTTTGATTAACTTAACTAATTTAGGACAGAATGCTTTAGATACTGATTTGGTTGTCTGGACAAGAAAGAATGTGATCTCAGAGACTTCAATACACAGCTATGAAAACATAACTTTAATCTCACCTCAGCATCGACTACTCTATTCTCAAGACTTCTTTATAACCTCTCGACTCCACATGCTTTTCCTCTGAAGCAGTGTGGCCTTTGTCTTGAAAACATTTATACTCTGCAAAACCTGAAGTTTTCTCATTTTCTTTCCAAATATTTATATACATATTTCTTTCACCTTTTCTGCTATTCAAAGCTTTTCATACCCTTAGTATTCCAGTTATTTAAGCTGTTTAACTCATCATGTGGTCTCTAATCCTTTGTTGTTAAGAGGTGGTAGTGACTTTACTATTTCATGTACATCTGTGAGTTTGGAACATTGGGAGATGGTGTAAAGTTTTTTTCTCCTTTTGCATTCCCTAAGGATCTACTAAAAACTTTAAGCATCCCATCTCCTTCACTGCCTCCAATTAAGACCTATAACCACTGGCTATGGTTACTTAACTTTTAATGTTGGGAAAATACAGCAATAAAAAAGAAAAATGTACAACAGATGATCAAAATTAAGTCAACTATTTAGGTTCTGTCAATGAAAAGGTATGATCAACATCTTAGCAATGAAAGACGTGTCTGTCACTGAGATGTAATTGCCTCCAAATTCTGTATTGGTTGATTTGTCTCTCTTTTGTCTACAAAAGGAACCAATATAATTATCTTAGACAAGATAGCTAATTTCAAGACAAGTACATTTAAATGAATCCCACTCAATATTATTAAGAATTCTAGAGCTATAATCAGACTGTTGATTAAAAGCTTATTTCAGGATAAAGTGAATAAATTCTTCAAACAAGCTGAATTTGTTTTTTGAAAATATAAGTCTAGGTCATATTGTGGTTAGTATTTTTATTTATTTTTATAATTCATTTAGTTGCACTGACAAAATTATGTGCAATTTTTTCATCCCTCTGGTAGAGACATTATAGTGATAAAGACAACAAATTTTGTTGCATTTACTTTTATGCTTGTAACCTTATAGTCTTACAAGATTAATATTTTAATTTTACATTAAAACTACAAGAGTTTAGGGTTAAATCACTAGAATTCTACATTTCTAGAAACATACATGCATAAAAACATACATAGCATTTATGCACTTTGCAGAACTTGTATCATACAGTAATGATGAGACTGGAAAAGACCTTAAAGATCATCCAGATCACACCACTCAGCACTTCATCCAGCCTAACCTTGAACACCTCCAGAGACAGCAACTCAACCACCTCCGTAGGCAGCCCGTTCCAAAATCTAATCAGTCTTTCAGTAAAAGACCTTTTCCTAATGTCAAGTCTAAACCTCCCGCGATGGAGTTTAGACTGTGACCCCTTGTCCTGTCTCCAGTGTCCAGGGAGAAAATACTCCCACATGACTACAACCATCTTTTAGGTAGTTATAGACAGTGATAAGGTCACCCCTGAGCCTCCTCTTTCCCAGGCTAAACAGACCCAGCTCCACCAGCCTCTCCTCATAGGGCTGACCTTCCAGACCCTTTAGCATTCTAGTTGCTCTTCTCTGAACTCGTTCCAGCACCTCGACATCCTTCCTAAACTGAGGNGAACTCTACTCCCAGCCTATAGTTCTGCCTGGGGTTGTTATAACCAAAATGCAGAACCTGACACTTAGACTTGTAAAACTCATCCTATTAGAGTCTGCCCATCTCTCCAGTCTGTCCAAGTCCCTCTGCAGGGCCCTCCTACCCTCCAACAGCTTGACATTCCTTTCAATGTGCAACATAGCATATTAAAACGAGCTTGCACGCTCTTAAGGTTTTTTGGTTGGCTTTTTTCCATTTTTAAACCCACTTCAAACTAAAATTGAGCTTGCTATTCAAATAGAGGTTAGAGCAAGATATGATATTTACGTTGTCTCAAAGAGTGAATCATACACCAGAAAACTGTTTGTTCTCTGTATTGTTTAACACCCATGAAACAAAACAGAGTTGGAATAAGAAATAACCAGAGAACAAACTATGTAATTATTCTTTGTGTGTTGATACTCTAAGTTATTACTAAAGGTAATAACCTTTAAGTGCTAATAAATTTTAAAGGAACATTTATTTATCAGTAACTAATAGTATCAGTATTGACTGGGACATTAAATGAAAAGACTTCCCAGATCTTTTCATTTATCATTCATTGAAGCAACATGCTGCTTTGTTATTCTTCTGCCACAAACTGCTGAGAAGTTAGAATCTAATTATTCTGGATTAGTCTTCAAAATGCAATTCAGCCTGCATTTAAGAGGCAATGAAATTATTCCTTTATTAAAGTTATATCTTGTAAATTAACTATTGGAATTGTGTGAGCCTATTCAGTCTCATAAATGGGTATAAGCAACAAAATTGATTTTCCTTTCCAGTTTTCAAGCCCAAATGAATAGAATTTTGTCAACCTCAGACTTGTGAGAAAAAAGTAATCTGCATTTCAGTGTACAACCAGTAAGACATTCAACATGCTCCATATCACTCAGTGGAACATATATTTTACCCATTCCTACAGTAACAGAAAGTAACAGCAAAGAAAGTCATGATAGGCAAGAAAAATTCCTCAAACAAGAGCAAAGCATCAGACTCTGAACTATTTACCCACCTTGGTTAGGTTACCTGTGTTCAAGACCAATTCTTGTTCAAGACCAGACTGCTGGAAGAAGGTCTATGTGAGAAAGCTGGGGTCCTTTGTCCTATGCTGTGGCTGCCAAGCACTTTCCCATGGTGATGGCCCAAGCTGTGTTATGAACAAGTCTTTGCCCTTCCTTATACCTGACCTTGCGTACCTGAATTGAGATGACTTCAGAACTATAAATGCATGCTGTAAGGGTACAGGTGACATTGGATTGAGGCTAACCCTGGCTATCACCGTCAGATCTCTTCTAATTTTCCTCAAGCAGTGTGGGGCAAACCTCTTGTCTGTTGTCAATGAGGACAGTACCCTGCTTGTCACGTTGTCACCCTCCACTCCTCGTCGCGTCTCTCACAGGGCACCACACACTACCATACAAAATATTGCATAAACTGCACTTTTTCCACACAAGAGGTAACAATGTTCAGGACTGGTTTGGGTTGGTGATTAGCAGTGATGGAAGAATCAATACATTTGCTCCAGCCTCCTAATACCTGAGAGGGCATGAATAAAAGAGAAGGCCAGTCTCATCAGTGAAGATCCCTGAAGAGGTCAAAACATAATGGTTGCAAATTGAAAGAGGGTATGTTCTGACAGAGTAATACGAAAACCTTTTCTAAAAGGGAAAAGAGCTGAAGTTTAGCCTGGAAGGGACTTGCAGAGGACCTTATGACTCTCTATAACTACCTGAAGAAAAGTTGTAGACAGGTGGGTTTCAGGCTCTTCTCCCAGAAAACTAGTATAGAACAAGAGGGCAGGGCCTGAAGCTGCACCAGGGGAGAGTTAGGTTGGATGTTAGGAAGCACTCCTCATGCAAAGGGAGACACTAGAATGGACTTCCAAGGGAGATGATGGAGTCCCCATCCCTGGATGCGTTTAAGGAAAGATGGGACGTGGCACTTAGTGCCATGATCAAGACCTCTTCCCACCCATGTTATGAGACACGGTGTGTGGTTCAAAACAGTCAAACAGTCTCTTCCCCACACCGAGCCAAGCCTTGGCTGAGCCAAGCTGCTACTGGCTCCCACCTTAGTGGACCATCACCACTCAGCTGTGGTGACAGCTGTCATTTCCCACAGCAGAACCGTGTCACTTGCCACAAGCTGATCATTTTTGAATAAGCCTAAATCTGTTGAGCTCAAACTCTTCCCACTCCCTTGGAACTGTCACCATTTGGGAAGGAGAGAAAGAGATAGAGAAGGTCCTGTAGGAAAGGGCCCTGAAGTTGCAGCCACCATCTTTATTCTGATGTGGTGTGGTGATCATGTGACCAGCACCATTTTTCCTTTGTTGGGCAGTCACATGGTGGCCACCATATTGCCTTTGTTTCCAGCCATGGGACTGTGAAAGCTTCTGAGAAGCTTTGTCGCAGCTCTGCTAAAATATGTTTCTTTTAAAAAAAAAAATTAAAATCCATATATTATAATATTATTCAAAGGGAAGTTGATAAACCATACAGATAAAGTGTCATTAACTTAGCAAAAATGAGTTAACTAAACCATTGACTTTAAAACCAGCAGACTTCATGCTAAATGTTCTGACATTCTTATGATTGATACATTGCCTGAAACTTGAATCAAGTCAGATTCAATTCATTCTTTCTCAGATAAGGTACTTCAGTGTAGGAGAAGGCCTGGGTAGAGATAAACTTAACTCTATTCAAATGGTTAAAATTATTTTTCACTGTTGATGTACTGTATTTCTAGATTTTTAAGTTAGTAATGGAGCAAATATGCAATATACCCATTTAAATTAGATCTTTAAAAGTTAAAGTAAGCATACTATTTTACATCCATTAGAAAATGGAGTCTCTCCCTACAATAATACATAATTAAGTCATCGAGCTAGTTAATATTTTGTCAATGATAATTAAGTTGAAGAGAATCTCTGCCTCCACCCCTAATACTTTCAATTATGATATGACTCCAGTGATATTCAGAATTGTAATTGTAGATATGGCAAAGATATTATTCCTCAACACTATACAAGTAGATTTACTCTAAGGAAAAATACAACTCATTTGTTCACCTAACACAATATTTATAAGCAAGATCCTGAACCAATACTCAACCTGCCAGGGTTGTATTTCAATCAGCGTACCAGTTAAAGCAGATGTAATAACTATCACAGTTCAGGTAGAACACCATGGAAATTAATATTTTTTGTTTCAATCCCTGTGACTTTGCAAGACCTGAGTTCTGCTTTATTCTTAATATTGAAATCAGTGGGAACTGAAGTCACTGAGATGAGTCAAGGAACAAAGTTCAGCTGCTACTTCTGTAAGAATATACACTGAATGTGTCCACTCCTATTGAAGCAGTCCCAGACCAAAAAATACCTACCTGAACTTCTACTTTAAAGGAATGTTTTGCTATCAATTTTTTCTCATGGTGGATTAACCTTTGTGACAAACTATCCCATACTTAGAAGATTCTCTAACTGAATAAGAGGATCTAGACAAATACGTTTTTTGAACTCCTTAATTTGGTTCTATGGAAAGAAGTAATTTACTTCTTGAATTAAATCAATAAACAATTAAGATCCTTTGCAGTGGTGTACACAACAAGAAATCTATACCAAAGTGCAGCCATATGGAATCAATGAGTTAAATCTGTGGTCTTAATTTAGTTGATAAGCAGATTCAAATATGAAACTCCTTAGAAACTGTAAACAACAGAATTATTATGTCAATGGTTTTGAAACAGGATACTCTTTTTTGCTTAGCTGACCTGATCTTTCTTTCATTTGCAAGTGAAGAAAAACCACACCAAAAAAACCCCAACAAACCTAACCAAAGAAAGAACATGACAGCTCTTAGAACAGAAAAAGCATAGTAATTTCTGATTATTTTTTAAAGTCCTGTCTCAAAAAACACAGTTTGAAAATTTAATAAAATATTTTATTGTGGTGAATGTTCCATCCATTTTTCACCTAACAAACCTCAGTATCTTATAATATTGATTGACATACATGAGTTCCTTACCCTTTTCTTTATGTTTTATTATAAAGCAGAGAGAGTATTTTCCTTCCATCTCAAAAAAATAAAAAAAAAACCAAGCAAAAAACCACTCCAAAGCAAAAATTGCACTTTTAAATCAAATATACTCCAACTTCTGTAGTTGGATTTTTTTTGATTCCTCTGAGTACCTCTTCACATGTTTTCACTCCCTCTTCTTGGCTGCCCATGATGAGAGTAGATTTTCATAGTTGCACGTAATGAATGTCCAATGGCACTGGTAATTTTGGAAATCCTTTGAAATCTCCAATATTCAATTTGATTCAGGTAGAAATTTTAAGTGTCCATTCTAAGAATATCAATAAAGCTTGGAAGACTAAGACTATGTATCTTATTTAAATGAAGTTACATGTTCTGTTTGAATAGGTAGATGATGATAATCTCAAATATTTCTTTATATTCATTATAAAAATTCAAACATATGTGTAAAACCAAGCGTGTGAAATATTTTCTTGATTTCAGATTTCAATACTTTGCATACATTTACATATTTTGGTGAATTAAGACTGAAGTTTGAGTAAAACTTTTGTGCAAGAATGCTTGCAGAAACTATCACATCACAATCCATGTTGTCAGGTCAAGTTAAAGTCAAACTAGAGCACAAGAGGTAGCCAGGAACTGACATGATACAGTGTTGGGCCTGAACTTGTATTTTTAAAATGAATTTCAAGTGATATCTAAGAGAATGAATTTCCCTCTCTGAGATAGTATATTCATGTCACTAATAAGTCACACAAACATTAGGAGTTCAGATGGCCTCTAGTATAGTTTCTTGCTTGAACAGTCTGGCACAGTATAAGCGTAAGATCTATGAACTACCTGCAGCTTTTTCACAGAGAATAATTTCTGCTGAATAGGGGTGAAAATAATCAGGATACCAAATTGTAAAGCACAGATATCTGATCTTAGTTTATCATTATGGTACGAGTAGTGAATCTTGTGAAGATCACACTTTGATTTTAATTTAAATAGAATTTACTGGTAAATTGGATTTTGTCATGCTTCATAAGAATATATTTCTTGAAGCGACTGAATTGCCTACCTTTACAAATTGATATGGATCAGAAGAGAAACTTCATTTCATGCAACCTTTGAAATACCCATACAGAAATGTAAAATCTACTCTTGCAAGTAATTTCTGGCAATAATGCATTAAGAGTTACTTTAATCTAACTGGATGCAAGTGTCTGGTGCTTATTTTTGATATTTTGGGTTTTTTTTTTATTTTCATCTCTAATATAAAACAAGATTTAAAATAGATTTAAAATATAATCTATATTTCTAAATGAACTTAAATTACTTTTTAAAATTCCCTTCATTCTACACATGCCACAATTTCTGCTGTATTCCCATCCCTCTTTCAATCTAATCTTTTTCAAGGTAATTTGTAGCCATGAGTTACTGAGTATGAATTTTATACAAAATTCTGGAAGTTTCTGAAATTCCTGTAAGTTTCAATAAAGCAGAATTTACTACATTCTACCCATATGATTCTGCAAGGGGCTGCATTGCTTCATGCAGACCACACAATTTAGAGGGCAAGTCAACATAATCTGAGTTTACACATTCACTTAAGACCTATTAGTTACTATAAGAATTAGACACAAACTTTGATGATTCATTAAAGAAGGAAGTATTAAAATTTGTATAAACAATTATCCAGTATTCCTCATATCAGCAAATAATCATGTTAAAAGCATTTTAGTTATTAAAGATCCAAACTGATAAAAAACACTTTCATGTTGTACTTAATAATACATAAAGGATCCATGCTATTTTGCTTAAAGGAATATTCTCTTATAATCAAGGAAGTACTCTTAGTATGAAGTTCTGTAAATTATTAATGCATTTTAGTATATTTTACTCTTTTATACTATATTTAGTCACTCAATATATTAATATTTCATAGTATTAACAGAACATTCATATATCTACTATAGAATCATTAGGGATAGGAAGGGACCTTGAAAGATCATCTAGTCCAATCCCCCTGCCACAGCAGGATCACCTAGACCAAGTTGCACAGGAACACATCCAGGAGGGTCTTGAACATCTCCAGAGAAGGAGAATCCACAACCCTCCCAGGCAGCCTGTTCCTATGCTCCATTACCCTCACTGGGGAGAAGTTCCTTCTGATATTTAGATGAAACCTCCTATGTTCCAGCTTGTACCATTGCACCCCTCAGCTTCCTCTTCTCCAAGCTCAAGAGACCCATCTCCCGCAGCCTTTCCTCATAAGGGAGCTGTTCTACTTCCTTCAAACTCATAAATCATCTTCTCAGAAAAATATCATGATACTCCTACATGAGGTAGGCTAACACTGTAAATCCTGTAAACCAGTAGAAATCAAACTGAAGCTTCATGGTAGAATAATAAAAAATAAACCCTACCAAACTTCAAACAGAACAGCTGTGATAGGTTATTATTCCTATTGCTGAGAAGAAAATACTGAAAAACATTTTACATGTAAAAATATTTTATATGTTATACCTTACACATTTTCTATGGTGTCAGCAAGTATTGAAATGTCATGTCCTGCAATCTGTTGTAACAAGGCATTTGCAAGGAGCAACAAGAGGTGGATGATGGTAAAGGTTAATCCCATGCCAAGGCCAGATCTTACTCTTGTTAAAGATCACAGAGGGATGCAGGATACTTTGGGGTCTATTCTGGCTTTGGACATCCACAAAGCTTCCAAGTTCATAGACAGATGGATTGGGTGGATGTACTTCCAAAAGAGGTGTGTGTCTGTGTTGCATCATCATCACCTTTTTTCACCACTTTTTTCAATAACAGACATTCATATAGTCCAATCCAAAATTGCTTTTTCTCTTCTTCCACCTCAGATAACCAAAGCAATTTAGAAAGGTTAAATTGTACAATGCAGCGAAACATGCAATTAATTTTTTCTCATTAATATAAGGTTCATTTTTCTGATACCAAGCCCTTCCTGCATTAAAATGCTTCTCTTAATATTGTTAACAAGAAAAGGCAGTGAGACAAGTCATTCCTAAATGAAGGAATTTTAATAAACTACTAGTCAGTTTTGCCTTATTTTTATACCTGTAGCCAAGGAGATTAAATTTAATATTTACCTTCTATTAAACAGGAAAATTAAAACTAATTATTCTTCCCAAGACCACACAGAGCTAGTTACATTTGTGGTCAACAAAAGTATTGTGAGTGCTGTTGCCTAGTCACATTCATGTGAGGAAAATATATTCCTGAGCACGGTTTACAGAGCAATGTACAATACTGGTATACATACAAAATGTTGAAAGCTACGTGTTGCTTCTGTAAAATGAACTCAGGATCTTTAAAAATTTTAGAGTAATACTAATAGTTTGGGTTTTGTTTAAAAAAAAAAAAAAAGCAAGACACAAAACCACTACAAAATGTGAAAAGTTTTAAATGCACACAAGTGCATATTGAGTACTTATTTATACCAAAAACTGTGCTATAGTGTTTGTGGGGGGTTAATTTATGACAAATATTGCTAACTTTAAGAAAGACCTTATCTTATTAAACTACAAGAAGTGCATGAATGCATTGAAAAAAAATTTGCAAACATCCTGCTAATATTAATGCTATTTGTTGGATGAATTGGACATCCTAATGAGCTTCATATATTCACAAGCTGGCTTCACTTAAAGGTTAATTATGCTCATTGTGTGTTAGTTCATATTCATTATCCTTTATTTCAGATAAAAATAATTACGATTAAATGTTCTCATATTTTGTAGTCTTTTTAAAAAAATCTAAATGAGATTTTGTTGGTATAGAACTTAGCACAAAAGTTGGATTTTTCCTCAAATATACTCAACATACAGAAACATGCAAGTTTCACAATGCAGTGAACATCACATTCGATACAAATTCAATGTTACTCCATTATGAATAAGAAAAAAAGGTTACTAAACCCCCCACACACACTTTCTCTGTTGCTGAAGTCCACGTTAAAATAAATCTCTAAAATACTGTTGTGCTTTCTGGAAGAGAAACTATTAAACAATCATAATAATTCTGATGACTGCTCCACATTATGATTTTTTAAGTGTAAAAGGTTTGTACAACATCTTTTGTCATTCATTACAATGGAGATGTTTGGATTCCATTTGGTAAATATTTAAAGTATAATCAATATTTTGACATGTTATATATGCAATGCTAAATGAAATGTTACCTCAGAATCATTAGATGTATTAGTATAGTAACAGCATCCTGGTTACCACTAAATTATTTTGTGATTTGTCAGAAAGGAATCCATTTCCTTATGTCTATTTTTAGCAAAAATCAGCAGAAGATAAGGCTTTTATTTTTACTTAATTTTCATAACTAGCCCACCTGAAAATCAGTAATTAGGTCACATCTGCTATATTCATAAAATAAGATCAACTTTTAACAGCTTTTCTTCTTTTAACTGTTTGATTTAGGCTTCAATAAATTATTGCATGCCAGTACGTATCTACTATAAAGAGAACCAGAATAGTAATTCAAACTAAGCACACCAGAAACTTCATATGTTATCTGAGGTAAGAATTATGATTATTCAAAAACATTGTTAAATATGCAAACAAGTATTATAAGCACTACATATTTAATTAATATTTATGGCTGAAAATAGAATTACTTTGCTAATTAGCAAGAAGCAATTGCCATGTATTAACTTGTCTATCATTTTCAAAATCCTTTCAAATTCTCACATCCCTCATCTAACCCAGCTCCCTAGGTAATTTCTAATTGGAGAAAACAATGCAATTTTTATCCTCTCATGTCCATACTAACTGGTGCTCCTAAGATATTGTAGTGGGTTGATAAGGATCACTGATGACCATTGGGTCCTTTCGGGCTGGTGGGGAGAATCTAAACCCACCAACCAGCTGTCAAGGAGAGTTAATCAGGCAATGAAACAACTTTGCTGAAAATAAAGTGCTTATTGAATCCACATCCAAGAAAAAGAAAAGAAAAACACACAAATAAGAAAAATAAACAGAAAACATGCCACAGAGCCAGAGCCATTACACACATTCTGAGGAAAATGAGAGGTAATTATGTCGTAGTCTTTGGCTTTAGACTAAAGCCTCTGGGGAAAAGAGCATATATTGTGACAACAAGGAGATACTGCCACCCCTTCACCCCTGGGACATATCAAAAATTTCCTCCCTGCTCTACATATCATGGAAAAGTCCCTTTCCCAACTGTCCACATTTTCTATCTCCCGCCTTTTCCTTTTGATGGTGGTAACAGCTTATGGCAACTCACAGCAATGGCAGCTTGCTGCTGCTTACAGCAGCGGCTTATGGCATCTTTTGGCAAGCTCTTCAGAGGTGAGCATGACATGGCTGGCAGATGTCAGTCAGATGAATGTGGTCCTCAGGCAGCAAGCAGCATCTCTGATGCAGGAACATATACTTTAAAACCCCAGTTTATCTCTTTTTGACAAAGGTTTAAGAGATCACAAGTCCCTTTTGCTTCTTAGGCAGACACAGTGTCAGCCAAACACACATGGCTGATGCCTTGGCAGTGGGAGCTAGCACCAGGAGCAGATGGGGAAGTGCCAGTCTGGCACTGTGAACTTGCCAATCTACAATCAGACCTCCACCTAGGGCAGGGCAACCTGTCAGAGCCATGAGAAGCACCTGGTCCAAGCTCTGTCTCCCAAGAGAGCATGAGTTCCAAGAGAGAGATTGTGGAAACTTGCCCTGGCTTTATAGAATGTCTTCTCCTTTGGCCACACCATTTGCCCCAGGGAGGGTGGAAATAGGAGAAAGCACAGCTGAAAAACTGATGGAAAATGTGTTTTTCTCTAGAGAAGCACAGAAAGTCAAAACACCAGTGTTTCAACATGTGTCAAACCATGGCAGATATGTAAAGTATTCTAGTTTCTCTGTAGCTCATGTTGAAATAATAAATGCACAGAGGCTCTGCTTCTTGAGAAAATAAAATCTGACAGCAGATAGTGAGGAAAAAAATCCATAAAACAACATTTAGAGGATCTAAATTTTCAGGGAATGATCTGTGCAATCTGATCAGAACCTTTATAGAATGATTAGGAATTTGGGTTGTCTATTTGTTTTCAATTTCTAAATGTGGATTTTTGTAAAGATTCATGATAGTCTTGTTATCTTAAATGACACCTGTAACAGGGAATAAGAACAGGATATTTCTTTTTAAAAAAACCTACTATACATGTTATACTTTTCTTAAATTTTGGAAATCCATTATAGTCAAGAGTTGAATTTAGCTTAGAAGTTTGGACACAGTTCTGGGACCATCAGAACACATTGAATTTTCACTACTCTGAAGACCAAGAAAGAAATGTATGCTTATTGAAGAAATTATAACTTGTAGAAGAGTGATGGTTTTGTTTCCTTTTTTCAAAGTTGGGGTGGATGGGAGGGTTGCTTTTAGGGTTTTTTTAGGACTTTTGCTTTAGTTAGGAATGAAGGATAAAATAAATAGGTCAAGTCAACAGAGATACCCATGTGGCAAAAACAGAGTAAGAGAAATATTAACTGTAGCTCCCTGCTGTCCTTTGACATAAACACACAGAGGGAATTCTCTTCATTTTCCAATACACAGGCTCAGTTTTGAAATCCTGCTCATCTTCAGGGAAGCATTGTTCCCAATGACTGTAAATAACGCTTCGCTCTTGGCAGTTCTGCTGCTGCAGTAATACTGCCAGAAGATATAGGCCTCAAGGTATCTACAGTAGAGCATCAGTGAAATGTTTCACTGTGAATAATGTATTTTGGCAGATGCTTGATCTTATCCTTTACAAGTAAAACTGAAACTAGACTTCCACAGAGTTCAGACATTTCATCTTTTTGAAAGGGTTCCTTTGACAAATAGAGACTTGGCTATCCTGTATCTCTTTTTCTCCTACTTTATCAAGATATTAAACTGTACAACTTTGATGAGCTTGTCACTCCTTTCAAAATGTCTATTTAAAATAGATTGTCTGCAAATGTTACCTCTTTATGTTTCAGATCTCAGCTAGCTTTTCCATCCAGTCCTTTTTTTTGCCATGGAGAATCCCACAGTGGCTTACATTCAGGAGCAAGACCTTAATCAGTTAGGTATTCAGTATTTCAAGATAGAAAAAGGATCACTGGAATGAAAATATTTTCAACACAAAATCTCATAATCTATTCATTAGTGAAACTATCAATCGCAGCTAAACATATCTTAGATAATACAAAGTGGAAAAATTAAAGGCGATGCCTGGGACACAATAAAAGGAGAACAGAGTTTGAGGTGTCTAGGTAATTTTGAAGGGCTTGAGAAAATAAGAAAAGCAACAGCAATAAACCTTCATAAGGATGTAGATCGGGATCTATCTTTTTGTTTCTGTGCTTAATTTTTTATATCTTTATCTTCTTTAAGTGCTTTTTCTCCTTTATTATCTCTACTCCTTTTTAAAATACAGCAGTCTGTTACTTATTGTAGTCTATTAATTTTTCACTGAAATTAGTTTTTGAAACAAGTTTAAACTTCTGGAAAAGGACGATGTGCAGAATAAGAACTATGAATTTGGGTGTTTAGACTATAGCTAGCTATATATGAATCAACTGCTTAATCTCAAGATGCAGTTAAATGGAGATATACTTAGTTACTTCCAAAGCCTACTGAAGTGCACAGTAATGTTGATGACACTTGCCTTCCCAAGTAACATTAACCCCTGTTTCTAAGAAGTGATAAACTATCTACCTGCTGGTAGGAAGTAGTGAGCAAATTCCTGTTTTGCTCTGCTTGCATGCACAGCTTTGTTTCACCTCTTAAACCTTATTTATCTCAACTCACAAGTTTTCAGTTTTTTCTCTTCTGTTTCTCTCCCCCATCCTCCTGAGACAGAGTGAGCACACGACTGGGTTGTTGATTACTCTCTGACTGAGTTGAACCTACCATGATAAACAACTGAATAGGAATACCTACTCAAAGACACCCAATATTTTGCATAGTATTCTTTACTTTCAGGAGTATTAATGGGCATTCTGCATAGAAACTCTTCCTTTATTCAGGTTTGAACAGTTAATTAAAAAACTCCAAAAACTCAGCTGTCTTTCTGAAGGTTCTTATTTTCCACTATTTCACTTTAAGTGTTGCTAGTTCACTTCCTTCCACTGAATATTTAGCTTCATGACTGCTGTACAGTGTTGAAGAGTAGAAAATCAAGTTAAATAAAACACAGCACATTTATTTTTACACATTCCTAATGGTGTTATTTCATTATCTGATCCCTGCAAATGATGTGTAAGCTGTAAAAAGCATAAGTTTCATGGAGAAGGGAATGCCCAATTCAACATTTATTTACGGTAGCACACGACTGCTATGAGCCTTGAACCCAAAACCTGTTTGTGAGTCTAAACTTCGATAGTCTGCATGATCTATGAGTCAATAAGTGTAGAAGTACTTTCTGGATAGATTAAATCTTGAAACAGGGGGTAGAGAGTAAATGTGAAGAGAAAGTTAATTGAATGAAGCTAAAAAGAGACATTGAAACACAGTTAACAAAACATTTCTAATTGTGAAAGTGCACCCAGGGCACAAAACTACTAACACTGGAAAATTAAACTGATTTCTAGGAAGGTTTGGGTAGGAGATTTTGTTCTCAATTGTATTAGTCAATTACACTATTCATTGATGCAATACAGCTAAGTCTAGATTTACATTGATATAAATGAGGCCAAGTAGATCCAATCAGAGAATGGATTTTCTTCAAAGGAAAACTAATTTTCTATTTTTATTTTAGATTTATATTTTTTTGGTACAAATCTTAACATAGAAAAAAAGATTCAAATTAATGTGCAAAACCAAAGTAGTCCAAAGAGAAAGAATACTTTTATATAATCTAGACTTGTTTCTATATCAATATGATTAATATAAACACTATACATGATATTTATATTACATAATAACCTTTTCATATAAACAATGTCTATTACTTGTATATCTATTTCATACATGTATACATAGAAAACCTTTTGTATATATGTATAATCACTTTATATTTTATACATTATATATTGTTTTTTAAGGGAAGTATAATATATCAATTAAGAAAAGCTGATTTTGTTATGAAAATTAATCTTTACACTGTTATTTTGATAAGGGGGAGAAATAGCATAAAATGTAAGTTTTTAATAATATTTTACCCCTTTACTAAGGCAATTGTTCTTGGATTCAGACAAGAATGCTGAAATTTCAATCAGCATTCTTTCCCTTTTCCTGTAAAATTTCTGCAGGGGGGTTGGGACAGATTTTCTAAAATTATATAGAGCTAGAACTCAGTTCATTAAAATACAACAGAAGAGGAACTGCTGAGCATCAGGAGAGCTTTTTCCATACAAATGAGGCAATATAGAACTGACATTGTGGAGCTATCATTAAGAGTTCTAATAACCTGAAATCCTCACTCCATGGGTGCTGATCTGTTGCCTCCATAATTCAACACATAAGAATAGGATTACATTAGAATTTTAAAAGCATAGTCTTTATGGTCACAGAGGGCCAGTTTTAAGCCTTCATGACTAATACATAGACAGGGAAGGAAAGAGATTTTGTTCGGATTTATAACCTGAAAAAATGTTAGCGTTTTGGAGTCAAATGAGTTTCTCCATGATAATTCTTTTTTAAAACTTTGACAATCAGCACAAATTAAAGTTAGTGTCAACGTAAGAATGAGCTGCAAGTACTAGCTAACTTTTTTCATCAATTGTTATTGGTGCTATACAGATAAAATGCTGTACATCTTCAATTCAATTAGATAACCTGAAGAATTCTGCCTAAATTATTTCCTGTAGTTGTCACCAAATGTAACTGGTCATGTAGATTATCAGTTGTGCAAAACTCTACTCTCTCCCCTGAGAAATGAGTTGGTAATATCTTGTTAATTCTGCTTTGCTCTTGTATTTCAATGAGACTTAGAATTGTCCATCATGGATCACACTTAGAAAACTAGGGATTTTCAGGAGCATTGTTTCACCTGTTCTCTTTATGAATGTACATCTTCAAATTACATAAAATCCTGACAGGAATTTAACAAAAGTCACCCTGGTTTGGACCAAAAAGAAATAATAAGGTGAGTGACAGCATAAAAAGAAAATCACAGGAATGGCACTACGTGAACAATCCATAAAGTAATGACCAGAAAAGTGTATCTGTCAGCACACTTATAACCTCATCTTTAGCTCTGCTTCTAAAGCTGCTTTAGCTTCTGAAAATATATATATATAAATCAGTAATCTATAATTTGAAAGAGAAATAGTACTTAAATTACACCAATAATCTCATGGAGCACTACGGAACAGGGGAACACAATTAGGTAGAAGAAACAAGTAAACATGGAAAAGTCAGTTTAAACACAAGATGATTTTATTCCTTTTATAGAAAGAAACCTATATCCAAATCTAATATGAGACAACACAAGCCTAAAACCAAATACCCCCAGGAAAGTTGTGGTGATATTGCGCCTTTCTGTTTGTTGCTTCTCTATCCTATCAGTGCCTACTCCTATTCCTCCCATTCCTTCTGTTGGAAGATGCAGTTGCATGTCCTTTCAGTTTTCATTTTGTTCCATTTTTCCATACAGGACCTCCTGCCACCAGTAAGAAAGATGTCTGAGAGTCCTTACTTTTTCTAAAGAGAAAAGGAAATACGTTTTTAATTGAAGGGATCACTGCATTTTTTTCTGTTAGTTTGCTTTCAGATGAAAATGTTATTACATACCTCCTATGTCATTGTATTATGCTTTAATGAAACTCCATAGTGCAAAGTTAACATAATAAAAGTGATATTGAATATAATATTTGTCTTGCCATTTTCTGTACTTTCTCTAATCTCCTCACTGTCTGAATTTTATGTTCCTCCTGGTATGAAACATTTTAGGCACAAGCAAATGAGTTGAGGAAGGAAGAGTAGAACAGTTCACTGTTCACATAAAATACGAGTTTTGGTAACATCCTGAGGGCAAGACTGATGAAAGAACAGAATTTGGGAGCACTTACTAATTGGAAGTAATAGTGAAATTCTTAGTCATGAAAGTCATAATGTGACTAAAAGGTTAGAACTTACAAGTACACAGCTTTCTATTATAAGGAAAATTAAATTGAGCTGAAGTCATGAATATTAAATATATTAAATATGTCTTTGATTATTTCAAGCTAAAGCCAGGTGGTGTTAATCTGCTTTAGCTTCATGTCTTTGAGGGATGAGAAAGGAAGTGACTTCTATACCAGAATTTAATGCTCTTTAAATTCACATCATTAATTAACACAACTATCCCAGCTGTAGAATAGACTAGCTCTAAAAGGCAAAATGATCAAGAACATTGAAAGTTGCATTGGGATTAATTTAAATAGAAGATTTCAGGGATTCTGCTGTTGAGAGAAACTTTACCAACTCGTGTAATTTTACTGCTTAGCAAAGGACAGCCTCAGCACTATTAACTTCTCAGCAATGAAAAACACTAGCTTTGAGCAAAGATGGTTAGAAATTTTTTCAAATAACTGCATTAAGGCAGGATTCTGGAAAGAGTGAAGGGTTTACAAATGGAGAATGAAATTCTTAGTAGCGTTTTAATCTTTTTACCATTGACTTTAATGAAAAGAAAATAATCTCAGTTCATTGGAAGAAAAAAAACCAGTTCAAAGAAACTGTGTAATCAGAGGCAGGTCAGACAAGCCTCTGTAGAAAAAGGAGAGCCCTAGAAACAATTTTAAATGGTAAATTATAATGTAATTGAAACAATTAAATATTTGTATACCTGAGGGACAGTAATTGGAGCAGTTAATAATTAGCAATAACACTTTTAAGGAAAGGTTGAAAAACTAAAGGCTGCTCCTTTTTATTCCCATTTGCCTTCAAACAACTTACAGATATCACTGAAATGATGAAAGCTTCTAAAAGCTAAATATTACATTAAAAATTATGTGTATGTATCAGCCCCATTATTTATTTTTCAGATTTTTTACTGTTTTGTTACAGATCTATAAACCAAATATACTACCTAAATTATGTCTCAAAATGTATTCTTTCCTTTTGCTGTTTTGCATGGGTGTACAAAACAGAGCTGCTTCTGTCACTAACACTGAGCAGCTTAATGGTAAAAAAAATACGTGCGTCTATGGATTTTTTTTCATGTGTAACTCCATTTCCACATTTCTAGATTTTCTATATGACTGGTGTTATTTTGGCTTGACATTGCCGCAGTACATTTCTCCTGCTTCCCTTCTCTGTCCACTGCAATCCCAACCTAATGCAACATGACCAGCCTGTGAGGCTCAGCAGCAGTGAGATGTGAAACAGTGGTGGCTTCCTACACTACCCTTGCAAGGATTCCTCCTGTCTCTCCTTTTGGTAAAGTGCAGAAGCCGATCATAGCAGCAATTGATACTGAGGATAGCCCAATCCAGATCGCATCTCTTCATCAAAAGGCTTAGAAGTATTGCATTGCTTCTTAGTATTGTGACACTGTTTAATTTATGCATATATGTTTTTACTTTTGGTTCCATAAAACAGTCACAAGATATTATTTTTTTGGCAGGGATTCTTTTCCTGCTGCAGAAGAAGCCAAATGAGATAAAACAGGGATGTTAGTTTTCCCACTTTGAGTCCCCAAAAGTCAGCATTTCTATAAGAAAATAGCAAAACTTCAGTAAAAGCAGCATGAATTAAATTCATGGATGTTAAGAGCTAAAAACTGTATTTTGAATTATTGTATTCCACACACTTCCATTTCAATGGATACAGTTAAAGTCTTAATAATGGTTGCATATTTAGGCACTATTTGCATTCCTGGTTGTTTAATAAATTCTATGAAGTCTGGACTTAGAATGATCCTAAAAGTCTTTTCCAGCCTCAATAATTCTGTGATTCTGTATAAGAAAAATTACGAGTTTTCAGACACATTCCATGATAATGAGACTGGGATGTTCATTTAGAAGGCTTAGAAAATAAAGTTACTTTCATAATTGTTCTAATAATTTTGAAAATTGTAGTTATTTTCACTTTTGAAACCATGTAAAATGATAAAGCTATGGAACAATTCATGTGCATTAAGGTAAAAGTTCCTATAGCTCTGCCTAGGTAATGGCCATCAAAGCATTCTACCCTCTAACTAAAACATCATCATAAATGTGACCAAAATGAAGCCAAATAATCTTTGCAGCCACCGAGAAAAGTTTGTAACCTGCATTTCAATTGGTGTTGCTGTCCCAAATTGGTGTTTGCTTTTAACCTGGGCAACACTTTAACCCAACTGAATTAACTCAAAATTTGTGGTTTCCAATAAGACTGGTGATGCATAAGAGTGATTAAAAACACAGATCCTTTATCACTGCATTAAATGACCTAACTTTTGTAGCACTGAATGACGTACAGTTCCTATTTAAACACAAATATTTGGTGTATCAAGGATTCCTTTGTGCATTCTTATAATTCTAACTCATTTGAATTTCTAGTGGACAATAATATGACTGACTTTCATCCTAATTACATTCTCATTCCAAGGTAAAAATTGAACCAGAGAAAAATAAAAAAGACTTAACAGTGTAACTGTGTCCATGTGAGTATGTAAGGAAGCAGGTTGCAGTTGGTGTGTTCACAAGCTGACCAAGAGATGCATAAAAAATAACAAATACATTTGTTGATTGCTCATCTCTGTTTGAAATTACTCTTACTCAGTTTGATCATTAAAAAGCTCAGCATCAGAAAATTTCCCTTGGCAACCACACCAGTGACATGAAAGACAATGCACTTCCAAGTTTCTGCAGTCAAGGCATTTATTTTTCCTCTTTCCCTTTAAGTTTTTCCAAAATTCATCAACTCCATCATCAAAATTATATATTTGTTTTACATTGTGTTTGTAATATAGAAGGATGAACAAAATGTTGAAAAGACCCCAACAAAATAAAAGACAAAACTTCCCTGTTCTAGTGACTTATTGCAAACATTAGCAATTGAAAGCAAGTGTTTTACAAGATTGCACTGTATGTTTTCTACTTGAACAAGCAAAAGCCATAAGATAGCTCACAATAACTATCTGTTACACAAGAACAAGTTAAATCAACAACTATCTAAAGCATCTTGCAGCTGCACTCTAGTCATCCTAGTTGCCAAAATCAAATAAAAGACAAAAGTCTAATAAATATCATGAACAAGCCAGCATATAGCACCAAGACAGGTATACTCATTCCCTTGTGATTTGAGCACAGTCATTAATTATGTCTTCAACAGAGCATCGCTACCATTTGCTAAAGCAGCCCTCATACCACACTGCCAAGTAAAATCTCACTTTAAGAATGATAAATGGTGTGCTAAATTCTGTTCTGAATTCCCTTGCTCCTTATGGTCAAACACTATGCTGGCAAGTTTCAGACATGAGGGACTGATGCAACAGAACCACCAAAAATTATGCCTGATATCAACTTCGCTGTCTATAATTGCACTAATGATACCCATATATACTTAAAACTGTAAAAAAGTTAATATATCCACAGATCTTGCAAAACAGAGAAAAACCTTGAATTATAAATAAAATACAAAAAATAAGAGAAGAAACTGAATCCTTTGATATACTAAGGAAGGACTTCCTTGGCTCCGAAAGAATTAATACAAAGATTGAGTTTTCCTTTGACATTGGACTACACTCATTCATATTCTAACAGCTCACTAAGTAATGAATATCTTTTTCAGTAGTGGAGCTGCACAGTTTCCCATATTACGGTCCTGGTGCATCAAGATTATCACTCATACATGAGTATACATTCAATGAAGAAGCCTGAAAGTAATAAGTACCCTCTGGCTCCATTGAATGACTATATAACCAGAGTATGAATTTATCATCTATTCAATGTTACTTCTCAGAATCATAGAAAATTAGGGATCAGAAGGGACCTTAAAAGATCACCCAGTCCAATCTCCCTGCCACAGCAGGATCACATAGAGCAAGTTGCACAGGAACACATCCAGGCGGGTCTTGAACATCTCTGGACAAGGAGGCTCCACAACCCCCCTGGGCAGCCTGTTCCAATGCTCTGTTACCCTCACTGGGAAGAAGTTCCTTCTGATATTTAGATAGAACCTCCTCTGTCCCAGCTTGCATCCATTGCCCCTCGTCCTATCACTAGATGACCTTTAGAAGAGCCTGGCTCCATCCTCCTGACACCCCCCCCTCACATATTTATAGATATGAAATAGATCACCTCTCAGCCTCCTCTCCTCCAAGCTCAAAGTCCCTTAGTCTTTCTTCATGGAAAGAAAGCAAAGGACAAGAATAACCCTATTTTTTTCAAATAATGTCATAAAATAATACAACTGTTGTGGTCAGAAAAGACTTTCAGGATCATACAGTCTAACCCTAGCACTACCAAGTCCCATCTCTGGACATACTACAGCATTTTGATGTCCTCCTAGTAGTGAGAGGCCCAAATCTGAACAAAATATTCGTGGTGCAGTTATTACCGGTTCTGAGTGCTGGGGATGATCACCTTTATACTCCTGCTGGCCACATTATTTCTGAAACAATCCAGAATGCCCTTGGCCTTGACAAACTGGGCATCCTGCTGGTTCATATTCAGCTAGCTATCAACCAATACCTCCAGGTCCATTTCCTCTGGGCAGCTTTCCAGATGCTCTCCCACAAGCCTATAGCTTTGCATCATGTTGTTGCAACCCAAACGTAAGATCTAGCAGTGATTTATGATCGGACTGAGCATTCACAGCAGGGTAGCTTTAGTCATGAGAGTTTTGCCTTACATTTCAAAAGCATGGGGGTACTACAGCAATGCAATATATCTGTACTCCTTTAGCCTTTTCAGTATTCTGCATTTCCTTGCCTGTTGGTTTCTCTATTTGTTTGCAGATGACTAAAGCCATAATAATGAAAAATTGTCTCTGGTAAATGACATTTTAAAAACTAACAAAATCAGAAGTAACTATGATTGTTATTATCTTTCAAGGACTATAGAACCCTGTTGACAGTTATTGCAAAGAATGTGGGATGCCACAAACCCACTATCATAACAAAGATTTTCACAGCAATTGAAAATGATATGAAGGCAGTACAATCATGTCTGCATTTCCAAAAAAAAATAATCTAGTGCCATTCATCACTACCAATAGTCATGAAAGGATGCAAACCTGGACTGGAGTGTTTGTTTTAGGCCATATTTCATCTATCACGAAAAAGTAGCCTGTAACCTAAATAGAACATGAATGACAGTGTTAATTTTACTAAGGACAGGGAAAAGAGAAAAGTGGAAATCAGTGGGGGTAAAGGGATTGTTTTAAACATGTTAATGCTTTTTTCCTTCTACTGTCGGTATATACAACATAACAGAATATTTAGGAATGTAGATACTCTTTTTTATTTCTTTTCTATATATTAAAAGGCTAGCACTGTTTTTGAAGACATATAAATGACAACTGCTCTCGGATGCAAACAGGATGAAAAATGCTTAGTAATCATAAAGCCGGAAGCAAAGAGTAAAATCTTTGTGCCTTTCAAGTAACCGTGAAATTCCCATTGACTGGGAGAATCACTCAAATGCCAGTGAAATGCAGGCTTTTTAATTAAACAAACTTCAGCAGTACTGCAGACTGTATTCACAATCTAGTAATTGACTGGTGCTTTTTTATGCAGCATCTAAACACCAGCTTAGAATCTGTCACGTGAAGATCATACGTCTGCCTTTGAAAGAAATTGGGAAAAATTGTCGACCATAATAAACCGAGAAGGTGGAGTACTTGTTCTACTTTCCAGCTCAACCATGGCTTTGGTTTCCATATTTTAATCGTAAACCAATCACAATTCCTCTGCTTTTGCTTTGATTTACCTTAGTCCTAGAAATAAAAGCCACTGTTTAGTGATGTTCAAGAAATACACTAAAAGTGTTGAGAGAAGTAATCTTGCCCATAATTTCCAAAATCTGGCTGTAAATGAAAGCCATTTTTGGTTTTTGACAGTTTAATTTGCTCTATTTGCATACCATTTTGCTCGTTGTACAATCATACAAGGGACCTCAAAAGATCATCCAGTCCCTTGCTATCACCTAGACCAAGTCGCACTGGAACATATCCAGGTGAATCTGGAATGATTCCACAACCCCCCTGGGCTGCCTGTTCCAGTGCTCCATTACCCTCACTGGGAAGAAGTTTCTTCTGATATTTATGTGGAACCTCCATACTGCTGAAGACATTGGAAGGAGTAGTAATTCCAGTACGTTCTACTCAGAGTTATGTAATTCCAGTATAAGTTCCATACAGCAACATTTTGAAATATTAATTAATAGTACCATCATAGTTCATTCCTTATCTGAGCCAAACCAATCATTATTTATAGTTATCCTAGATACTACTAATAACATATCTATGATGCTACAAGTGCTAGAGTGGGGTAACATGTTCAACCTACACACTAGGCTTTTGTTTGCACTTAGTTCTTCTCAGAAATGGTTACACAGAATAGCTACACATGTACGTTAGTTTAAATCAAGCCTCATGACTGTGTTGTACCATACTCTGTAGCTGAACTCTAGAAAGAAAAATAGTTTCAAACAAACCTAGGCATATGTCAATTTAAGACTCAACTTGTTTTGTCTTTTTTTGTTTTCTTTACTATATATTTGATGCTCTCTTTTCTTCTTGTAATAGAAAATAGTATAAAAAATTGCTTTAGTTTTGCCTCTTCACTTCACCAAGAAGAAAATACTAGAATATATCAATTTTTGTAATACTTAAAAGATTTTTCAGTTCAGATGATTGATATACTACAGTACCTACTGACAGAAGCACTCTTGGTTCAAAATCTGATATATAAATGAATAAAGAAAATAAGACCATTAATAGGATTTGTGTTTAACAAAAAAGGACCTTCGGAAACCATCTAGTCCAGCCCCCTAGATAAAGTTCATGTGTGTATATGTATGTAAAGTTCATGTGTGTATATATATATATATATATACACACACATACATACATATACACATACACATACATACATATACACATATATTGCTTTATTATATATATAATAAATATGTGAAATCATACAGCATAAAAGCAATGTGCATAGTTTATCCATAAAAATCAAGGCTATAGATCCAGTTTATTTTTCATGCATATACTTCTACATTTCTTCTGAACAGAGTTGAAACGATGAAATAAAAGGACTGCTTCGAAAAATACAGAGCAAAATTCCACGTTTTAGCAAAAAACTTTCTACCCTTATAATCATAGTATATCTGAAACAGAGGCAAAGCTAAATCTGGATAGACCAAAGAAACATCTGAAACTAAGGCTTCTTAACACCAAGAGTTCTTTTGCAATGTAATTCTCATTACACTTTTGTCGTGAAAGGCCCTTAACAGATTTTTAACTGTCTATATGCATTGAAGTCACTATCTTCACATGTTGCAGATGAAAGAAATCAGAAGATCTTTGTACAACCTTCAAGGGAAAGGCTAAGTAGACTAGATAAAAATGAAACCCGATAAAGGTACCCAACACAATTACGATCACTCCCTAGATTTCTCTTCATGTGCAGTCTCATTAATGAGTCTAATAGCGAATACAAGGAGGAAACTGAGGAGGCTGACTGAGATTCGGTTGAGGCAGGGAACTCATACTGTTTAAAGTGAAATTGACATATTCAAGCTTCTAAACGTGAAAATAAAAAATACAGTGCAGCTTAATTTTAGCATAGAGATGAAGTCTACATACATCAGTCAGTCCTCCTGTTTATCTACAAGTATGTAAGAAATTGTGAATTAATCTTGATAAAGAACTTCAGAGAAACAAAATACATGTTACATGTTTGGAAAGAATTCAGAGGTGAAGAGCATTATGTTTGTTCTTCACTTCTGCAAGCTGTCTGACACCAAGCCTTTGGTGTTTTATTTTGATTGCAGTTTTTTCTTTTATATTTTTTTTGGGAGAGTTGCATTAAAAAACCCAAACCCCTCTTTATAAAATTTGTTTATGCACCAGGATCACAGAAAACCTGAAGGTTGAGTGACTGTGCATAGATTCTGAGTGAAAACGATATTCAGCTTTTTCAGCAAGAACAAGATGCACACATAATATAAACATTGCAATAAAAATAGTCTAATCTTTGCAAACCACTGTGGAGATAAAATGCTTTAAATAATTACATATATATATATACAGATAGATAATTATCTCCTATATTAACATGAAACACAATGGGGTTTTAGATACATATTTATCTAGCAAAACTTAGTTATTTCACTCATACAACAATAAATGCTGTTTACCTAAAAGATCTTGAAAATATACTGTTTAGAACACACGTTCTCAGAGCAATGTCAACCTGACTGACAATTTCACTTTACGAAAATCATAGTTAGAAATCTGAGTACCTTGTTTTCTTTGCCATAAATGTAAGCAGGTTTCTGACTTCATTTAAAAAATAAGAGAATAACCAGTTGCATTATTTCTACTCAGAAGTCTTTGCAGAAGAAACAGAAGTGAAAGTTTTTATATTCCTATGTAATAATTTCATTTCTTTTTTTCTTTTAATAGTTCAATAAGTAAATAGGTTCTGCGATCAAGGCAAGTGAAGGTAGGTCAATAGCCACAAAGCTCTATTCCTATCGTCCTTTCCTCATGGTATAGGTTCCATTTGAGGTAATCTTGCAAAAGAACACAGCAATAGGGAAGAGGTTATGTGGGAAGAAGCAGAGGCTCTCCAACGAGAACCCTCTTCTGTAGTTAGAGTACATAGTCACAAACAGAACAAACCAAGCAAATAAGAATCACTATGGCATTTTCACCCCGTATGCAATGTTTTCCATTGAAACTCATCGACGCTACTGACAGTGATGTTTATCTAGGTACAATAACTGTGCAGCATCTGACTATTAGACCTTAAGGACATCTAATTGGTTTATAATATTTATTATTAAAATTACTATTATTTCCTTATTATTTATTACATTTGTTGCAGTATTGAGAAACTCAGGGAGGACTTCTCTCTTATGAGGGGGCAAGACATTGTTGTCTATACACTGTTGTCACAGGAAAAAGTACTGCAGAAGATCTTTCTCCCTAGGGGGGAAAGGATAACAGAGCTGAGCTCAGGCATGTAAGAACCATATGAAGCTCTCATTTTTCTCTTATGCTTTTATGCACTTTGTGAGTGTTTTTTTATGTTCTTTTGAATTAAATGTCATTTTATTTTCTCCAAGTAGATCTGTCTTCTTTTATATTAGTCATAACTGATGAGGGTGCCTTCCCTGTCCTTTTTATCAGCTCCCAAACTTTTCTTAATTATGTAGAGTCCATCCTGGGACTGGACAGCCTTAGCCTAACCAGTGACAGAAGACAGTGGACCAACAGGATTTCTTTGACATTGAAAACATTCCTTTTCTCAGGTTATTCATAAGATTTATTCAAGATGCAACAGTTTAAAGTCCACAAGGGTGCCCAGCAGGCTGTGTTGCCATTCAGCGACACATGCACAGCTAAAGAGGTGAGCAGAAACNTGAGGGAGCTGGGTCTCTTGAGCTTGGAGAAGAAAAGGCTGAGGGGTGACCTCATTAATGTCTGTAAATATGTGAGGGGTGGGTGTCAGGTGAATAGAGCCAGGCTCCACTCAAGTTCATCTGGTGATAGGACAAGGGGCAATGGGTGCAAGCTGGAAAAGAGGAGGTTCCATATCAATATCATCAGGAACTTCTTCCCCGTGAGAGTAACGAAGCATTTCACAGACTGCCCAAGGTGGGTGGTGGAGTCTCTTTCTCTGGAGATGTTCAAGACCCATCTGCATGTGTTTCTCTGTGACTTGGTCTAGGTGATCCTGCTGTGGCAGGGGGATTGGACTAGATGATCATTCAGGGTCCCTTCTGATCCCTAATGATTCTATGATTCCAAAGATAAAAGCACTTGAAACAGCTGGCAAAGGTACCTCAGATGCCCCAAAACATTACCAGAATTTGGAGGTGACAGGTTTTATGTAGAAAGGCAAAATGAAAATAGAAATGGAAAGCTGTTAACAATACAAAAGTACTTAGGTTCATGTAATGATATAACTATTAAAGTTTCTGCATACAATGTGAAAAAACATGTGTTACATCACCTGATTAGGTATCTTATTGAAATAACAAAAATTGGTTCAAGAAAATAATCAAGGACATGACTAAACCTTGGGTATTTTCCCCCTGAAAATTCACCTATGTGAGTAACCCTTCACCTTCAAAACTATTATATTATGGTGTCTGAACACATATGAAGTATGAGTTTTCCACCATCCTAGATGGTTGCATCTTCTGTGGCTAACTGTTGTTAGTCTGTAATTTTTCAAAAGTAAGTGGTAAGGGAATAGAGCTTTTTCCATATTAATTAGGTTTTAATTTTGCAAGCACACCTGCTTTGCACTCAATAAAAATAGTTAAATGTTCTCGTAAAAAAGGAAGGCAATTGATAGTCATTTTCAGATAACAACTCCAATTCAAGCTGAGTAAAGAATGAAACTCCAGGTTTCCTGTGTACTATCTTCTGTTAATATGGATTATGATAATCAATGTTTCACATAGCCTAATCCCCATACAGTTTAAATGCATTGAGCTCTTTCCTGATCTAGATGAACCTTACTGATAAAAAAGATTTTTACTGATTTAAATTTAATACACAGTATAATAGTCCCATAAATAGTTTTAATAGTGATCATTCAGAGCTATCAAATAAAAATCAACTGTATAGGATAATTCCCTATCAAATATATCTCTTAAAATCCATTCCTTTAAACCATTTAGTTTGAGCAATGTAGATTTCATTCCAATTACTGATTTATTCAAACTGCTGTGAGAAATAACAATTCTAACTCTTTTGCAGTTTTACATACCTATGCGATGTAATTAATATTTGCTATCCATTTTAAAATTATATGGTGCTCCCATATCTCAGTATAATTCTTCCTTTCCCAGATTGCCTTCCTCAATTCCTAGTTTATATTCCTCTTTTTAAAAAAGTTTATTCACATTCATTGATTGCATATATAAACTAAGGCCAGTTGTATATTATGCTGGTACAAAAGCTGGCTGAGTTTTCACTTTATGAGAGAGAAGGAAAAATGTAAACACAGCAGTTCTCCTATAGGCTGTTTAGTATTCTTTATTCATAATCTTAGCCTCCCACATAAATAATGTATATACTTACGGCTGTGTCGAAGGATTTAAACATCCTAAGATAAATGCATGACAGTGTGATCTATTTCATTATCTGACACACCAGAAAATAAGCTGCCATTGTGTGTATATATATATTATATATATAAACTCAGTAATTAAATGGTATCTCAAAATTGTACTACTATGAGATAATCTGAGTTTCATTGTACAGGAAGATAAATTGTAATGCATTTTATTTACTGGAGTACTGGAATATTTAAACCAGTTATATTACTTAGAGTTGTAGAACATTAAACACTGCCAGAGTATTTGTTGCTTGACAACAGGAAAAATTATTAAACTCTAGGTTACATCTAGTAGCAAGAGGAAATCTACTCTGTCACAATCATTTTCAAGGACCAAGAAATAGCAAGGGTCAAGGTCTCAATCCATGTAATTATTATACTTACAAATAAGAGAGCAAGAATTAGATTATTCCTCCAGAATCTTGCACACTATTCTACCACTCAGCAAACTGAATTATGCTGCACATCTAAAAATGAGGCGTTAAAGGATAATTTGCATGATAATGTCTTGCACTACTGGAGAAGTTATTAAATAACCTCATAAATTTCCCTTCTGAAAGATATATGGAGCAGTCTATCTTTGATATAGAGTAGCAGGGATTGAAATATCTACATACATCCTGATCCCTGATCTCTGGACAAGTTGTTACATATAATGTGCACATAATATTTCTTTCCATTTGCATTTGAAGTGCTGACAACTGGGGCTAACCTTCATCCAGTACAGTTTGGAACAGTCTGGAAACATAGTCAGGCTATTGGGACAACCAATTCCAGGTGTACTGGACACCCTTCCAGGTGAAAGCAAACTGCAACCTACACTTTGCTGTAATATGTTTGGAGAAAAATATGTTAGCAATATCAGTTGTGGCATACCATTTAGCTTCTTGAGACTCCAGTTGATACTGCAGCTCCAGTATGCTTAACACAACAGCAATGAGTAGTGGTGTGACTTCATTCAGACCATGGTAGTCAACCGTTAATCTCCCTTTCCCCCCAGTTTTAATTACAGGCCAGATTGGGCTGTTGAAAGCAGAATGTGTTCTGCTGATAACACCTTGATTTTCTAGTTGACAAGCCAATTGTCGTATGAGGAGAAGGGAGTCTGCTGGTCTATTACCAATGATGTACCACTTGGGAAGCAACTTGTACTTCCTGCTCATCCATCAGATCCAGATGTCACAATAGACTTCATTGTCCCTTTCCTCCACCTGGCTGGAGGCAGGACCTCCCTATTGTTTGGCTTCACTCTCCTCCTCCTGGGGAGAAAGGTCTCTGCTCTGCAAACTCACTTCAGAGTTCCATTTTTTTCGAGGTCTCCCCTGAGAAGTCAGAGCAAATCTTTTCTTACTTTGTCTCTAGAGGCCCCCTTTAACACATGTTGTAGCCTCATCAGGAGAGCCAGAGTAGGCTTGCCTTTCCATTTATTCATGTCTTCCCAAAGTCTTTAAGGAGTTGCCAGAATATAACTTGAATTTATCTTGACAGACTTGGACTCAGACCATCCTCCTTGGAGGTGGTTTCTTTTTAGCAGCCCCAGCTTCCGTCCTTTCTGAGGGATCAGTGTTTCCTCACCACATAGATTTGAACATTAACATAACACTGGATCTTGTCTCCTGTAACTCATTAACTTTCTTTTCCAGTTTCTCCTCCCAACCCAGTCCATTGTTCAGAGCTGTGACCCAAGCTGGTCAAGTGGTAGCATCATCTAATTGCTGCAATCTTTCTATGTAGCCAGCAACAGCTGGGAAGTAACCATCTTCCTTCGCTATAGCCCAGCCTGCTACCAGTTGAAAGTATTTGGAAGGACCAGTCTGTGTAAGTGTCTTCAATAGCAGTCTCCAACAAGGCAATTAATTAGGATTATTATCCTCATCATCAGGTGCATTCCGATTGTGGATCAATTCCTGACAAGGTACCTCCTTTAAACGTTCAATACTCTCCATTAGAGTGGCCCACAACAGGGGACCCCACAGTATATCCCCTTTAGTAGGGTACCAGTGTCTCATTGCATCAAGCATATGCTTCCACAGGGTGCTGGATCCAGGTAGGTCCCCAATCCACATATTAATGCTTGGGTCCCCAGACTCTGTTCCCAGTTGCCTGGCTTGTCCACCGGTCAACTTCAAAAAACCAGCTCCAGAGTCCCACCTTCTCAGCAGCCACATTCTTTCTTCCACTTGCTAAAACACTTTCTGATATTTATCAAACCTCTGTGGTGCCAGGGGGCTGGCCTCTCTTCATATTCTTCATCTACCTCTGTATTGTCAATGTCAGAGGCAGAAGGGCTGTGCCAAATTAACTGGTGCTTGGACTTAAGCTATTCCTCTTCAATTTATTCACTATCTTAATTTTCATTGTTGGGGAGTCTGTGCTGATCTTTTCTCTTAGTCTTTTCTTCTATGGTTACTTCTATGTTGACAGATGGTGGCTTCTGCCTCTGTCTCCTACTTTTTTCCTCCTACTGTACGTTCACCTGTTCCTCTATTACCCTGTGATCATGGGACTCTCCCATGCCCTATTTCTTCCCTCCTCTAACCAGAGCTTCTCTAGAGGACAGGTTAATTTGAAATACTCCCCATAACTGATTGCATCTGGCTGCTGGCGAGGGAGTATAACTCCTTGTGTGCTGGAAGAGAATTTGATGTAGGAATACCACAGAGATAGATAGGGGTTTGGAAACCCATAACACATGCTTATGCACATGGAGCAAAATGAAAGATCTTAATTAATCTTCCCTTTTAAGACATTGTCCCTCTCACATTTTTCAGTATGTTATTAACAGCTTCCTGTAACACTGGTGTCTGCCTAAACTTCCTTCTCTGTGATTTTTCAGACAACTTTATAGAGAGTAAGCTATCTTCAATAGCTCCATAGGGACTGAGAACTTATTCAGTCCACCTCTATTTCATCATTCAAGCCCTTACCTACCATGGAGAGGATAAAATGCAGACCTCTGAAAGATAAGAAATTTGCTACCATATAATTATCCCTTTGGAAAGTTAATTTAGTATGATAAAATTATACAAGATGAAATCTTGGATCCTGAGCTATCAGTGAAATGTAAAAAACTGATATCAAAGTGAGCTAGCTATGAGGTGATATAATTTCCTACTTTGATAGAGATTATAATACATAAGAACTTTAAATGGATTTCAAATGCTATTTCATAGCTATGTTAATATTGTTCTAAAATGATATTACAGATAAATGAATAAATGAGAAGTGACCTGTTTCATTGTTAGTTTCCACTCACTCATTTCTTAATTCAATGTATGTGCTTAGGGTTTCCTTGTTTTTTTTATTTGTAAGTAAACAGGTGAGACGGGAGCACTACAGGCTGTTTTAAGTCTGTTTGGTACCTTTTATCAGTAATAAGACATGTGCAGGCTGATTTTCAGCTAAATTACTCTGGACGCAGTTTTTTCCTTCCAAAAAACCAGTCAAATAACCTAAAAAGCTTTACCTGAAGAGTCCTAATTAAATCCAAGAGTATCTGTTTCCTTAGTAACCACTCATAGCATCACTAACATTGAAGCTAAAGCAGCAGGTGCATGAAAGCATAAAACCAAAAAGTCTTATTTTGCCAATTGCTTATTGAAATATGAGATTCAAGTATTTAATACCGGCCTCCTACTGATTTCAGTGCTTTCTGGGGGCAATCAGCTTGTAATATTTTAAATAATTATATATTACTGGAAGTCAATTTGATGATCATTTTCTTTGGCATTGCACATTCTTCTGCTGTACAATACTGGACTTGCATCCATTCCTGTCATTTGACACGATTGCATGTCTCAGAGTCAAGTACGTACTCCTAATATAATTCTAATTTTCTCTGTTTTACATTTTTGAGGCTTGAAGAGAATTGCGTGAAAGTCTATAGTACTGTAGAAACTGAAGAGACAGCATTTACATGAGCTTTATAAAGCAAAATAGCTTTAAAGAGAAAGCAAAACTATGATGGAATTAAAAACAGGAATCTATGAGGCAGGACTGTATTCCAATAGTAAGATTTTTAGCGTGTTTTGTATCAGCTATATACTACTATTTTTATATGAATAATTAAGTTTATTTAATACTTCTGCCAAAATGAACTCTGTTTACATCAAAAGAATATCTTACAAAATAGGGTTGCCCAGAAGGATTAACTGGATGAGGATGAAAGGCTCAAATTCATCTACTGCTTCAATGACGCTGCTTGAGATATGAATGTGTCCCAAACATCAAGAGACAATCACAGCTAGGTAAGGCATTTAACCAGGAATGATAGCTCTCTGGACACAGATTGATAAATGCTACAGTCACCTTGAAACTTGTTCCTCCTTTCCTCTGTTTTATGTCCCATGTATCAACAAAACAGCTCTTTGCTCAGTATAAGAACTTTCACAAACACTTTAGAATGGTTAGGGATGCTGGTGTTCTTGCATAGTATGGCTAAAAAGGTATGGCAAATCCTTAATAGTGTCCATTTTTAGCACACAAATGATGGATTGGTAAGTCAGTCATCCCTACTGTATTTTTTTAAACACTGTTCCTTGTGGTATTTATTTTTCCCCAAACAAATCCATTAAACCAAAAAATTCATAAAAGGATAAGCAAAAGGAAATAAGAAACAGTAAATGAGAAACCACCTCATGACACTTCTATTTGATTATTTACAATGCTTACAGCCCATCTCCTATCCATTCTCTTCTGCTAGCAAACTAGCTATTTAAAGCAGAGCTGTAACTAATCTCAATATGCTAATAAAAGTCGATCAAGGTGTCCAGCCCCAAAAGGTAACAGAGATTCTCTTTCTTAACAAATAAAAAAAACTGCAAAGAAAAAACTCTGGTCAGGTATTCCCAGGTACTGAGGTTGTCAAAAGATGTTGGTGTCTTTATCCTGTCTGCATGGTTTAATGAAATGCTTTCTTAACGCAGATTCTAATCCTCACTTTACATGCTTGACCAAATTCTTGGCATTGATGTTCCACTGCTGCTTAAAATTCTGCCTTTGAGTACCCTTGTAAGCATTAGTCATCAATGTGAGAAAACGCTAGCATCCTGTTACTCTTTAACATTAATCTTAATTTCATAGAGAAAGCTCCTTCCCTAAATCACAGAACAGCCACATTTACCCAATGGCTCAGGATACCTGATTATCAAGTTCAGCTCTCTTATTTGACCCAAGACAAATTAAATGCACATTTCAAGCTTTCTAACACAGTAACTGAGCTAGATATGTGCAGGGCACTTTCACCCTGTCTTGTTGAAACCATTTCATTAGGCAGAAAATTACACGTTTATTGAGCCAAAGTTCAAGAATAAGAATTGCTTTTCAGTCCCTTGTTAGAACATTCATAGGGGAGGCAAATTCCTAATCTTCATTTTTCTGTTCCAGTAACTGCTGTAGTATTTTAAATTATTATTCTATCCTAGTAGAAATTGAAATTCAGTGTCCTTTCTTCAAAAGGTGTCCCAGTCTCTAGGCTTAACACTTAGCTTTGCTCTAACCTAATGTATGTTCACTAGTGGAATAAATTAAAAGATACCAAGAAACACCTAGGTTATTCCTTCGAGGAACTTGCATCTAACACTTATGCTTTAAGCAGTGAAATAGAAATTCCTTTCCCAAAAGAAGTTAATCTCTGCTCTGCTTTTAAAAGAAAGATTATGAAAGGATTCAAAAATTCAAATAGTGGGTGAACAAACCTTTCACCCAAAATGCAAAAAAAATGGCTTCATGCTCATCATCAGAAGTTGATCAGATCTCCAACTTCCACATCTGTACTCCCAAACACATTGGATTTGACTGGGAATTAACATACAACTACTCCTTTTATTTCAACCTTTACTTGCTTTATTTGCTATGTTTATCCCAACTGAGTGGAGCTTGTCTCCTACTGGGACAGGCTGAAAGAGTTGGGGCTGTTCAGCCTGGAGAAATGGAGATTCCAGAGAGATATTAGAGCATACTTCCAGGACCTGAAGGGGGCTCCAGGAAAGCTGAGGAGGGGCTGTTTCCCAGGATAGGAGCAGGGGGAATGGTTTCAAGCTGGAAGAGGGGAGATTTAGACTGGAAGTCAGGAGGAAGTTTTTCATGATGAGGGTGATTGAGACACTGGAATAGGTTGCCAGGGAAGTTCTGGATGCCCTCTCCCCAGAAGTGTTCAAGGTCAGAATGGATGGGGTCCTGAGCACCCTGGTCTAGTGAGGGGTGTCCCTACTCATGGCAAGAGGGTTGGAACTATGTGATCTTTAAGGTCCCTTCCAACCTGAACCATTCTAGGAATAAGATATTTAAAACAAAGTTTTCCTTATGAAATCCTATGCAGCCTTTCTCATGCTGCATTCTGTTTTATGGGTTTTGTATTTTTTTAGTTTGTCTTTTCTGAGATTTTGTTTTAGTTAAAGGTAGAAGGTGAATAACCATAACAATTATTCCCATTGTAAGACATTAAGTTAAACACAGAAACCCCTCAACAGCCTCTGCATCCTGATACCAGAACACTTTCATTAATCAAATGTAACTAGGAACATTCTTCTTTGATTTTGAATTAAGCTAAACATCATACTGGAAATTCAAAGTGAGAGGTTTCAACTACATCAATGGGACTAATAAAACTAGAAAGTATTATCTTCCCCCAAAAAAGCTATCACCTATTTTTAAGGAATTCCAGACAAAAACTATTTCTGCAAAATGTTGTTGCCCTTTAAAGACTTTTGCAACATCCACAAAGAACGCTAGAAAAGTTTGTGCTGGACTTTTTCAAATCATTTGTACTAAATCCTTTCCACACTTGAAAAAGGAAAAACAACAAGCAAAACACCCCAAACCACATGATTCCCCTCTAGCCATACTTTTATAGTTGTCTTACTATATGATCTATAGCATGTGTAACAAGGAGTGTGGTAAAACTACAACACAAAATTATTCTAAACAAAATCCTCATCCAGATGTGTGAGTTTGAGTTATTGACAAAAGAGTTCAATCAGGACGCAGTCATTAAACTCATATAACCACTTATTAGAGTAATTTGAGGCTAGCTTACACCTCCTGTTTCTTTAGAGGGTAATTCGGTCTGAGAATAAAAGGCAAAGAAGCCCTACCTGGCTAAATTTGTTTGCCTATGGTTCTTAAGAAATCTAAATGCACTTATCTGGGAAATACATCAAAAGCACACAATCTAAAGCTTTGTACTGAAGGTTTTGGGGCAGCTGGAGTTCTGCCTCAGCACTTAAACCACATCTTCATGCATGACCCCTACAGCTGCACTTCAGACAATCAAGAAAGAGAGGGGCATAGCCAGGCAGTTAATAAAGATCAGTATGTTCTGGTAGTTTTCAGACCACATAAATGCTGACTACTTACCTGATCAGAGGACTTTGCAGAACAAATATCAAGAGATTCCCAGTCTCCTAAGACATTGATATTCTGAGCATGTCCAGATGTCCCTCAGCATTTACTGCTTTGCACTTGTATCTTTTATATGCCATTAAAAAATAGGCAGTAGCTTTTAATCAACAAGAGTTGCTTGAGGTAAATTGGTTTATTCTGAACAGCTGTAGAAGATGAGGTTTTTCTGGGGAAAAAAAAAGCCAAACAGCAAAGCTTTTTAGAGGTGATGAAGAGGGCTCAATCTTTGCCTAAAATGATGCAGACTCTTCCTTGATAAGTCACTTAACACCCTAGGATGATGCACCCTACAGGGGAATATTGCTAGGAGCAGGTCTAGCAGTAAAGTTTCAGAATGTTCTCACATTGCATAAATAAAGACTAACAGAAAGTTAGAAAACGTGCAAATTATAATGCATCTCCATCACACTGATGCTCGCCTAGGCTGTTCTACTACCTGAGACAATTATTGTTTCAGTTTTTATATTAAGTAGTAACTGTTCAGGAAAAGAAGATAAAAATTCCACAGAATTGTAGCACATGTCTCATACAACATGCTGTCTCTCTCTCTCATGCTTTCTTTCCCCTCTTAAAAACCCACCTGTAATTAAATAGACACATGAAATCACTCCAACTAAAGTATGTGACTAATCAGGGACAGCAAGGACCAGAAAGTAAAGGTTCTCTCAGGATATTTAGTCCTGGTAGCCAAAAGTTTAAAGGTTTATTTCAGTTTAAAATGAAAAAAAACCAACAAGGGGAAAATTGCATCTTGTGTGAGAGCAGCATCCCATGAACTATGAGATAAGAAGGTTTATACTTCACATCTCTTTTTCAATAGCTGAAAGTGCAGATTAACTTTTGAGCAGTGATGGATTGTGGAGTTATGGATTCCATGTGGTAGAAAGGAAGAAAACATTTTAGCTTTGATTAAAGCCAGGTCCTCACCAGAATTTGTTGTTGACTAATCATTGAAAGTGATTATTTTTTATGCTGGCTTTAATTATTATTATGGTATCTAATATTTCTTCTAATTGCTTAAAGGGTCTCTATCATTTAGTACCTGATTATTTTACTAGTAAAGCCTAAAAATTAGATTCTTTATTACTTGATATAAAGTTAAGCACACTTGATTTCTATTTCTGACTTATCTGTATATGTAATTTAATATTAAGCTACTGAGTCATAAGACAACCATTTTCCATAACTACTAGAATTTCAAGGTTATTTTAATGAGTTTTCAACTAACGCTCCATCAGCACTGCCTTGGGCAAAGGCAGGCTCTTCTCAGCCTGTATTAGTGCACCAGATCAGCCATACTCCATCCTTAAAATGTATGAAAGACAATCATGTTATAAAGATCCTGAAGATGCATACTTACTAGCACTGTTATTGAAGCTTCCAGAAAGTATCTGAAAAGCACTGTACACTTAGTCTGTGCTCCAACAGTAGAAAAACAATGAAGAAATACACTAAGTACACTTGTGAAGGGTTATTTCAGATCTTATTGCACAAAGAACATTTCAAAAGATAAAAGCATAAGAGTATAGCAGATCACACGTTTCTTTGGTGCACTTCTTAATTACTCTGCCTGAAAAGAGGCATAACTGAGCTGTTAGTTTTGCAAGGTACACAGCCGTCTACGAGAAAATGATTTGAAATGAAACTATTTGAAATACTATACGGGCATGATGGTTGGTGCAATCCTTTGGTGATAATATTAATAAGGGAATTAAAATGTTTAGAAAGGGATTCTTTGAACACTCAACTATTTGTGCTGCTTTCTGACAATTCAAGTGTATAATGTGGAGTTCTTTACAATGTAAGTTTAATATCTTTAATTGTCTCTTCATGTATACATGGAAGCTACAGTAAAGCTTGATTACTCAGAGGGATTTTTATTAACTCTATGCAAGCTACTTAAGAAAAGCTTTTAAAGATCTTTCAAGATTTGTCTCCACATACCAAAACAAAGGATCCATAAGACTTGAGTATGTACAGGTTTCAGCATAAACAGGAAGCACTCAGCATACAGAAGATTTAGACATCCTAAACTTTGTACTCTTTGTTGGTTTAGACAGCTTGAAATGTGAGTGTGCTGAAGAAATTCAGACACCCAGAGTTGTTTAGACTCCTCATTGTTAGACAGTCACTTGCACTGTTCATATTTTTCATAGAGAACCCACCATTTACTTCCATGAGCCCACGATATTGAGACATCTGCATCTTTTGTGTTGCTGACTCAGTTGGCAAAATGTAGAAACAGCAGTATGTTTCAGATGCCCACATGTGTATGTATACGTGCATTAAAATGTCAGCCATTACCCTTATATTAGAGGCAGTACAAGTGAAAAGAGCAGTAATTTTTGTGGGTCAATTTTAGGATATCCAGTGATAAGTACTTAAAAATGGCCTTATATTTACTTCCACAAATACTTTGTGTTTACATAAAGTCTTTTCACTCCTATTTCAGTTACATAAATACAGCTAACTTGACAAGCATCCAAAACCCTTTTAATGGTGGGATTTAGACATATATAACTTAAAATTGCTGTATCACTATGGAAGTGTCTCCACATCAGCTTGGATTCATTCTCATTATGATCTTCAAAAATTAACAGGTTTTCAAGATTCTGTAGTATATTTCAAAGTGTATGTATGTGATACACTGCTGCCAGGTCCAGTGAGTGAAGCTGCATATTGCTTTTCTTTAACTCTTAGTGAGAAGAGCGGCTTTTCCCAGTCATGGGAGTACTATGGCAAGTATAAAGGTAGGCACCAGGAAGGGAGTGGGAATTTCCTTATTGTCCTGTCCTGACTTGCAGCTTCCTTCTGTTGTTTTTCATGTAGAAGGAAAAGAGAGAAGCACAGACATTCAAGTGAAATATTAAATAGTTGATCTTTTTCAACTTAACAATTCTATGGCTTTATGATTCTATAGTAAAACTGGGCTTCCTGAGTGAAATAAAAAATACCAAGCTACAACCTCATTTAAAAAAACCCTCAACAGCCAAACAAAGAAAGCAATGAAAAAAAGTACCTTATACTATCATAAGCAGGGTGTAAACACTTTCTAGAACATTGATCTCTTTCAAGTTCTTTTTATGCTGTTCAGTACCTTGTGATCTAATTTTCAGCAGCTGAGCAGCTGTTGAAACACACAGAATCACCCACACAGAGGTAAAATTTCTGTTCTACTGAGGTAAAACCATTTTCATGATAAAAATCATGGGTGACTAAATTATTTTCAATACTTTAGATTTATTTTTCACAAGTTTCTAATCTTCATCCAGATGTCCTCCACTTTCCATCTCACTTAGCTATTTTCTTTAAAAAAAAAAATTGGAACACTGCAGTTAACAAGAAGGAATAGAAAACCACATAATATTTCACAGTCTGCTGATTTAGCTTGAGATTGGAGACATTTTGCCATATCATTAAATAATGATAAACATGTTTCGGCTGGAAAACAGTAGTATGATGCTGAATACTGCTGAAAGAGCTAGATCTATAGATCTACAGCACCTGAAAGCTTATAATTACTTCTATAAGTACTACAGCAGTTGGACTTTTTTCTTGTATTTTTTGAGTATCAGTTAGACTTTCTTTATGTCTTCCTGGAAAAAGCCCCAATGACACCTGTATTTGGATGTTTATTTCTAGTACTTGCACTTTAGATGAGTAGAGGAACAGATGTATCAACAAAACCTCCTGCTTCTGGATCTCTGCCATGCTTTTTGTGAGCATTTCTGTATTTTACTATAAACTGCTGCTTGAATGCATCTAATTCCTGTAATAGCTAATTACTTTGTAGATTAGGCAGAATGTCATTTCTCATATGTGGCATGCGAAATGAGCACTCCCAAGACAATTATAAAGCATAAAGAAAAAAAACCTTTTCTGCTCAAGACAAACTATCATACTCACTAAACAGCATTGAACAGTTGCTCCAAAAGCTGCTCAAAGCATCCTGATAGCTTTGATTCACACAGGGTACTCTGCCAATACTTCTTAACGCCAAACTGGCTGTTGAAGTACAGTCCAAACTGGTGTCTGCAATTTATGGACCTAAAGAACTGATCTGTCTTAAACTCTATCACAGGCAATAGAAATATTATCTACAGTCTTCTGTGGGCCAAGAAAGAGCTGGACGTTGCTGGACCTACATCTTATGTCTAAAGTATCACCTGTACTGACAGAAATCTCAAAACTCTCAACTTTAAGTGGATGTTGATCCACTGAAAACAGTCACATTGTGTGGCTGCTTATAAAAAGAATACAGTAATGAAACTTTTCTGAAATATCTGGACTGTAACCTGTGTTAGTAAATTAATATCGGTGCATTAAAACAAGACATCTGGCAGTCAAATGTCCTGGTTTTTTTCTGAAATGGGATGTTTCAATACCCTTAAGAACGTGCAAATTAATTTTGATGAACAGAAGAACAAAAGTAAGTCTAATTACAAGCACTAAAAATGGTATTATACACGAGTTCAAAGCTTGTGTTCATTTAATTAACTTTATTTCTATAACCTTATTGCTGTAGGAAATTTGGTCTCTAATTTTAAATTAAAAAGTAATTAAAACACTTATCTAGCATCTCCACATTACTTTGGCTTTCGAGAATGCAAAGTAAGACAGATAAAGCTGAAAATATAAAACTTGGAAAGTGGTTCACGCTTTAGCATGGGGATTGGAAAGAATTGAGCCAGACACGGTGTCCTCCAGATCTCCATTATTAGAGTAGATGCCACTGCCTCTGTGCATTTATTGTGGGAACCTTGAAATGTCTGTCATTTCAGAAACTCAATTTAATTAATGCTACGTATTCTATAGCCACACAAATATCAAGTCTACTACCATGCTAGTACTGGACAGGTAATTCCTCATCACTAATGGAAATTCATGAAAACTTGTTGAGGACTGTAACTTCTAGAAAGATCTTCCAAAACCACAACCTTTCCTATGTTTTTTTCAATGTTACAAAGGAAACAACCTCTTCCAGTCTTACAGAAAATTACCATAAAGACATTGTCAGTAGCCACATGAAGTCCTGCAACAAAAACACAGCATAAAGTGTAAAAATAGAGATAAAATTTTAAACATTAGTTTGTCCCCACATGACATTTCAGTCCTTTTTTCCAGCTCTATGATAAATTACCTGATGTAGATAATAACAGGTTTTCTTACACTTAGGAATTGCATTTATTTTGCTTCACTCCCATTTCTGTGGATGTCTAGAAAGCTTTACAGTGTAGACATAGCTTATAAACTGTAAAGCTAATATGTACTAGAATACATACATTTTACCCTTCCTTACCATTCTGACTCTAAGCTCCTTGCTAGCACATCAAGAGAAACTGACAGCTATCTACCCAGGCAAAGATATCTAAACTGACTTTGAAAAGTCCTTCAAAAATTGCAGTAGTTTCAAGAAAAGCATTTTATTTTCCTATCTATCCTCTACAGTTCTAAGAAGGTGACAAAGAGATAGCCTGGAGACACTTCTTTACACAACCAGGATACTTTTATTTACCAGAATCTTCTTTCTCTGCTAAACGCCTTCATGCATCTCTAATTGGAATTCACTGAAATGAAAGTTATCTAATCACCCTTAAGCGAGGCTGTTGTGAGACAGCAGGAGGAACTGGACTTTTTCAGGGTTTTTTTATTACAATATCCTTCATGATTTGGAAAATAAGAATTTCTAATATAGTCTTACAATTCCTTTACTGTAAAACAACTGCATAAAATACTGTTTTCTGAGTCCATGACTGGTGATAACCAAAGGAGTTGAAACTTGCCACCCTTAAAGCAACAAATTGTATTTTGGAATAAACAAAACAGTGATGATAATCACTGTGTCAGCAATTCTGCACAAGGAAGAGTTGCTTCTAAACAAAACGCTTTATATAAATTTAAAACAATGAATGGAGAATTGAGCATCTTCCACAGTTTTATTTGGCAGTTTGATCCTTCTGAGAGAGGGGAAATTTATTTGGATATGTTTTTATGTTTTGCTGGTGATATTAAATGTGAAGGGAAAGTTATGAAGAGAGATTTTTCTCCTTCTTACCTTTTGAACTGTAAAGTATTATTGTTCATAAGAATACAAGGATGATAGCAACTTCAATATACCCTAAAGGTAGGCCTGTTTAAAATACTTCTAAAGGATTCTTTCTATATAAAGTGGAATTTATGTAGTGATGTTGATATTGCAATAAGGTAGCAAGTATATTAAAGGAGAAGTTCCAGTAAAGCTTCTTCACTGAAAAGGGAAACAAAGGAAGTCAAATCCTCTTAAATTACTGTTATGTTTTACACTGTCTGTTCTGCCTTATGGAAATACTATCTGTAGAATGAAAGATGAGCTCTATTTTCCACTTTGCTGGTTACTGAACATATTGTTTAATAGGAAAAGCTGTGATGAGGTGTTGTCCAGGACATTCTTGTATGCATTTCTGCAGATGCAGACTCTTAAAAGGAAAAAGCAAACAAAGGAAATGCTTTCACTTGTTCTCTAACACACAATTAGATTGGTATAAAGAAATTATTCTTCGAAAATTCCATTAATTCACACAGAGAATGAATAATGAATTTGTCTTCATATGTAAAGAATTCACAGAGCACCCATAAGGTTTAATTTCAGTCTCCCAGATACACAAAATGTAGTCTTTTTCCATTTTTTCCCCCTTTTGTTGTCTCTCTCTCTCTCCTCTTTCTCCTCCCCTGATCTTTTCCTGCTTTGATTATTAGTAATAATCTGCATCTGTAACTGAAACTCCAAAAAAGATTAGTTTTTCCATCACCACAGCTTGGTACAACTTAGTATAGAGTAATTTGCCTTCAAAAGTTATTGGAGCTCAACCTGCATCTTCATTCAAAGCCCTAAAATCAGCAGCTGTGGAGGACATAATGCATTTACCCCATCAGGCCTTCAGCTGCTATATAGCTACAAAAGAGGACCAGGAAGAGCAGTGTATATATCAGCATAAGAGTCCTTACTTTGCAGCAGACTCCCAGCATGCTTTTATTCAAATCCAACCGATTGCTCATTTACGTGACGCTCTGATAGGTTTTTTTACAAATGCTTTGCATCTACTTTGAAGCATTGTAGGCAAAAATCTAGACTTCTAGTTGAAAATTAAATCCAGTGTGTCTAGATGAAAGAGTATGGGAATAAAGACTTAACTAATGAATTTCCAGTAGCCACTGCAGCGTGTCACAAGGTGGATATAATTCGTTGTCTCCAAACTGGAATTTTTCCAAGGAACCATAGTAAGACCTGTAGTTACAGTCTCTGCTAACAGGGATCCTATCACCCTTGAAAGAATTCATCAGAGTGTGATGATATGTAGACAAGGTAATGCACAGTCTCACAAACTGCTCTACTGTTATAGCTTTTATTTACAAAATAGAATAAAAACATTCAGGCTTAACATTCAAAGGAATTTGACAAAAAAATCGTCTAGGAAATATGTCATGAATGTAAAATATTTCCAAGCATTCCCTCCCGGTAACTTTTTAAAAGAAATCCACCTCTCCTGAAATAGTCCTTGTTATAGCTGACTGCCAAGGAAATGAAAGCAACTGTAGGTAGGTTTTGCCAGGAATGTTGAGTAAATGCATTATTAAGGTAATATACTTAAAACCCAAATACTGCATCTAACTGACAGGAAAGCAAAAATAAAGGATAGGAATAGATAATACTATTTGCAATACAAAATGAAATGAGACATAGAATCTAGAGGACATTGATGACTCTCTTCAGTGAATTTGTGACAGAGGTAAAAAAGTACACTACTCCATATGGAGGGATTTTCTCAATTATAACTCTTTGGTTTCATTTGTCTGGGGGGTTTATCTTTCATTTCCTTTTTTAATAGCTTATTCCCTTTGCCTTTACATGTATAACACACTTTCATAGCATGGAAGCAGTAAAAAAATAATTCTAAGCATAATCCTATAATAGAGAGAATCAACAAAGCTAAGTGGATCTTCCTGATCTTCTACACATCAGGAGGGGATGTTTTGTTTAGGTGCTCTCATGAATTTCTCTAGAGGCAGCACATGACATCTTGTGTGAAGGCTCTGTACAGGACAGAGAGCCTTAAATCTATTTAACCAATAAATCATAAGAAAGAAATTAACCATGTAGGGTCAAATTTCTCAGCAAAGTTTCATGCAGCACAATAAGGACTGTCAGTAGACCTAAACGCAAGACTACAAGTTGTCTTCATCACTTAGTGCTCATTAACAGAGAATAAAATTTTCCACTCCTCATAAGGCAGCTACCACCCTCCAGTCTAAACAAGAGAAGTTTCAGGGAAGATTTGTCAAAAGCATCCAAATGGAATTAGGAAACTCATACGTTTATTGGGTTTTTTTTTAAGTAATAAGCTTTTTGGCAGAGAAGTCTAATTGAAATACATGTACTTGGGCTTTTCTTTTTCTACAGTTTTTTAGTTCATATCTTTGATCCATTCTGTAGACCTTTTAAAAAGGGATGAAAGGGGAAATCAGAAATTTATTTTCTCATTGTTTCGACCTCCCATTAGAAAACTATAACACGTCCTGGACAGCATTTGGGTTCCTTAAGAAAGTGTAATGAGATACCCCATGGCCAAAAGGAATAGATCAAAGTTTTATTCTCATCTTCTTGTTATGCTGTATTATAAATTGTAATAGTTTCAAACTCCTCTGCTCTCCTTCAGCCAGCTTCAGGCAATATGTATGAATCCAATTTTTTCTCCCCTGAGAATATTTTGTGGCACAAATGACAGACAATATGATTTTGCCTGCTTTCTTCAAAATGCTCTACGTTCCCCAGATGAAGTTCCATACAACTTATATTTTCTGACAGAATTTTTTCTGAGATAGAAGCTTGTGTTCAGAGTTTAGGATATAATTAGGCAAATGTTTTTCAGTGTCTAATAAAAGTCTGTATTCATCTGAAATTACTAATATGAAAATGTAAAAATTCTTCTATGCTTAATGATTAATACCATTGAAAACCAAGACACAGATTTTTGACCAGATGCTCTTGGATTCTATATTTTAGGCTTCTCTATCACTATATTTTTCCAGTCTAAACTCTGAGGTTTAAAAATCACTGCTCAAGCTGAGGTTCTGATTGATTTTTTTCTTTCATTCTTTCAAACAAAATATTATTATACTGCTACTAGGAAATACAATATTCAGTGAATTTTAATGAGAACAGCGGAAGATTTCACTCTCACTATTTCCTGAGTTCAAGCAGAAGAAAGCTATGTTCCTAAACCCTGATTATTCAATGGGTACTGTCAGTCATGAAAATCTAGGACACTAAAATATAAACTTAAGCACCCTCAAAATCTGCCAGAACAATAAGCTGACTGAGAAAGATCTGTGCTTGAATCCTCCATTCCTAAACACTCTCTAATAATTAACTGTCAGTAACTGTTTATTTAGCATTTTCTTGGTGAATGCAAAGCTGGATTAGATGAAATTACGCACTTTGTGGTGTACCTCACACCGTAAGTTATACAGCACTTGCATAGCGTTATCTTAATATGGCAATAGGAAACTATGAATTTTATATCAGAGACACTTCTTCTTACCAAAAGCAAAGTTTCACTATCCTTTTAAAATGTTTAGATGTGGGAACAATTGTTTCATTTCTGTAGTAATCCAACATTTTTCATTTTTCTGGTACTAAAAGAGGCAGGTAGAGTATCTGTTTAGATTCTCGAAACCACAATTCAAAACTTAAGCATTAAAAAAAAACATTTTAAAATGTATATAGAATTACAGTTCATTAAATGTCTTCAGTATTAAATTTATTATTTTTTATAAATGCTTCCTTAACACCTTACAACTGTCAATTCAAACTGATTCTGCTGCAGCAAACATTCAGTCAGGATTATGCACTTCTGTACTGTTACGGATGCTTCTGCTTAAATATTGCCCTCAGGTATCTTTCAGCTTTCCGAAAGCAAAAACATCACTTACTATCTGCTTTCGTCACAAGGCAATAAATTGGGAGGATTCTGGAAATGAACATAATGGAACAGTACAATAAATAGTATTTTAAATATTACAATTATTATGGAAGTTTCATGATTGTTGAATATTCTTCCAGGAGTTAATAAAGCAAATGTGAATAAAATTGTCTTATAGCTGCGGTGGTTCTGATGATAGTCAAGTCATCCTTAGGCAGTCAGTATTCATATTACAATATTGATCCCCTTCAAGAACTCCTGACATAAAGGACAAGAAAAATAATGATGCAAGCAATTTCGGGAAGGCATAACAACAAAAAATTCTTCTGGACCAGCAGTATACATCAGGTTAAATAGCTGTGTTAAGACCACCTAATAGGAAGATGCTCGGTAACATTATAGTGAAGTAGGTAAAGCAGAAAATATGATTATGTGACGTATATTGTGGTTAATAACCTCTGAAAAGGTCACACACTCCAACTTTTTTCAGACATGGTCCATAATCTGCTATGAGATAGGAAATATACTCTTTTCTCAAAAAATTCTCTTAGTAATAAAAACGATGAAGTTAACCAAGTTCTGACATTATGAAAAAGAGTTTTAAGAAAAAAATAATCACAAAAAAATTAAATTTATATTCTTTAAGACTGCATAATATCCTCCGGCTTTCAACCTTGCCAGGAAAAAATAGTGGATATTTTTTCTTCATAATTTTCTGTGTAGTCCATATTAAAAGCCAATGGAAAGTTATTATTTTATTATTATTATATACAATTAAACTGAATAAATTGTCATTTTGTTCTCTTTTTGGGTCTGGTAATTTCAGTATAAATTCTTCACAAGTTCAGTTGTATTCTTGTTTTTCTTGGCATTTTGTCTTTCACAGTACAACGACACTTTTTTCCAGTAAAGTTGATGTTCTTTCTTGTCTTCTGACCAAAACAGATATAAACTCTTTCTCTTACACATAAAATTATATGTGGTTTAAATAGCATTTCATTAAAGCATGCTTGATAGTGTTATATGTTTGATAGTGTTATATTCTTGAAACTATGGTATGAAAGTATACAGCATAAACGGTATGGCAGGGTACATTACATTAAGAAAAATTATAGCATTTTAAAGGCTTGCTAGCACATGTCCTTTCTATAGCCTTCCTTTGCCTTTGTTGTTTGAGGGGTTTTTTGGTATTTCAAAATTTTACACATTTCTAAAGTAGAATTTCAGAGAAAGTAACTCACAATCAAGCAGTCTGCTCATATAATTAACATACATCATCACAAAGCACAAATCTTGGCCAAAAAACTGCACAGATCTATTGTTTTATTAGTGTTGTAATCAGAATGTGATAAATCCCAATAGCCCAGGGGCGTTGTGGAGTCTCCTTCTCTGGAGATGTTCAAGACCCACCTGGATCTGTTCCTGTGCGACTTGGTCTAGGTGATCCTGCTGTGGCAGGTGGATTGGACTAGATGATCTATTGAGGTCCCTTCTCATCCCTAATGATTCTATCAATTTTATCTGTAAGATAAATAATATAGTCAGTAGAGACAGTACACACCTTAAACTATGAAAATAGTCGATACCCATTGCAGTAGCTTACCAAATAATAAACGATGAAAAGTAAACTGAGTTGTTCCTCTTCAGAAGAAAATAATCTTGCATTTGAAGCATAATGCATACACTTTACTTCACAAACAGAAAACCTGTTAGCTAGGAAGGCAGATCATACTCAATTGCTTCATTCACAAATGTCACATTGTTAAAATATTTAAATAAATATGACAGTAAAAATAGGAGGGAAAACCCGTGGGGGGTTATTTTATTTAATGGTGTTTTACATTTCTGACATAAATCATAAAAACACTGGGAAAAATAGTGAAACTCAAATTGTGAGAAGTATGTTTTCTAGGAGCGGGACACATTAAGAAATAATTACATGTATAGAACATTCAGGGAGATTTAACTTTCCGTTACAGAAAGTCATACAATCATAATTACAAGCAAGTAAAAGCATAATAATGAGACTATTGTTATTTTAAAAGAAGCAATGTAGATGTAGCCTTTGCAAAGACTGAATGCCACACTAACTTGTTCTTCAACCTACAGTTCATCTAGCTGATGTATAGTTCATATTATACACTGTCAAGGTAGCACTCAAACATCACACCACCACAGTTTTGCCAAACTGATGATGAATTCCGTGGTAGACGGATATGCTTCATAGTATCCTGATCTAGTATTCTAACGCTATGAAAGAATCAAAAAAGTTGATGGGGTAGAAGTAACAGTGGTGAACGAAGTCAGAATGCCTTCAGGTGAATGACTTCAGAATTATATTATTCAGAATGAAGTCATTACCGATCTTTGTAATTGTTATGGCAAAGGCAACTAATATATCTGTTGCTCACGAACTTTCTTCAATAGTCACATTTTACTGTAGCATAATTTTATAAAATTATAATAATTATAATTATAAAATTATTATAATTATAATCAACCGTTGAAAACCAAAAAACATGATCATGGGTTTTGCCAGGTAAGCGTCACAGGATTTCACAGCTCTTCCTGTGCTGTTTGTGGAGCTAACTTTGGAGCCCTTGAGACTGGCTGGTGAATACATATGTTCCTGGTCAATACTCCCATTAGATTCACGAAAACTTAATTCATTATGATCTGTAAATGAAAACTATATTTACTTCCAGAGTCTGGGAATTGTACTTTAAAATAAATAAACTAATACATCGAAGGGTAAAGAGCATAAGAAAATCTACTCTAGGTTTCATCTAACATTCTCTGCCTAAGCCTTTTCTATGCAAGTGACCAGAATGGCTCTGGGAATCTGTGAAGGGTTAAGAATGGGCTAGCCACTAGATCAATGACTGATGCTCTCTATTAACCCTTCTCCCTTCCCACAAAAGAAGAGAAAGAGAATTAGTAAGAGAGACTTCTACATTAGAAAACCAAAACTACTTTAACTAAAACCACTTTAATAAATTAAATATATGCAATAAACATATACGATACTAATACTGAATCCAACCCTGCTGATGGCAATTACATCACCTCTGATGCTCTGGGCAGATGCCGAGGAAATCCCAGACTACACTCAGTGGCAGATGGAATTAGATTAAGGAGATGGATTCCAGAACTGCGTTCAAGTGTGCACAGATTGAAGGCAGAATGGACAGAGTCCTCCTTGGATGCTGGCCATTGAAGAAGAGAGTTTGACCCTTATGATCACTCTGATTTATATCTAATGTTACATGTATAGGATGGAATACCTTGTGGGTCAGTTTAGGGTCATCTGTTCTGTCCACTTCTCCCTGCCTCTAACTTAACTGTATTGACAGTACTTGCACTTGGTACAAAATATTTAGCAGTGACCATGTTCTTTACAAGAGCAAGTATAACCAAGAACCTTTCTGTGTATCATGCCTTGGCAATCAATATTTATTATCACTTGTAAAAACAGACAGTCTCTGCATGAATACGCCATTAACTTCAGAAAGTGATTACTTAGAGACTGAGCTGAACAAGTTAAATCACTGAGCAGAATTGGTTCTATTCTAACTCTAATCAGGATATAAAATGAGCACAGAAACAGATGAAAGTAAGCTTTCTGCTCCAAGAAATTAATTCATAATACCGACATAAAGTTGCCAGAATAAATATGTGTACTGTACTCAAGGGGCACAGAACTCAGCTGTCTAAACAGTGAGATGAGCCATCCATAAGAAATAATAAATTATTTTCCTGAAGTAGATTTTTTATGATTGCATTTAGGTGTGTTTGCAGAGATTTAAGAATTTTGATATCTAATGTTCAGGTTTATAAGTACTTTCTTTGATATAATCTTTAATTATGCTCTCATTGATAATCCCATTAAAGATTACTGATCAGATTTGCCTACAATTATAGCAATTCATCAAGAAAATGTAGTAAAGGAATTCCAAAGTCTGAAAGCATAATGGTGTCCAGTTTCATATCACTAAGATTTGTTTTATCTAGCTCATAAATCAACTGATTCTGCCAGTATTTGACAATCCCTGAGACAACACACTTGTCAAATAAACAGAAACACAATTGTGCTACCTACACAGACCTTCCTAATATCTCCAAGATACATCACTAAAAAAAAACCCTAACAGATCAACAATAAAAAATAAAATCATCATTTCATGTTATGAGTTTAGAATGTGCCCTGTAGAGCCCATAGTTGAACTGAACAACTACCGTCTCACTTTAAAGCACAAGTTAAATAACATGATTTTATAAATATGTCCAAACAACTATGGTATCTCCTATGCAATCTGCTATCTTTCTAACGTTCCATTTCAGGTTAAAGTTAAGGCTGAAGTACCATCTACAATCTCAACTGCCTTTTGTTTTACCACCTAGAAAAAACAGGAAAAGAAAATAAAAAAAACAACCCATACATCACAAAAATTTGTCAGGAAAGGTCATCATATTTGTGATACTTCCAATATTTGTAGATGTAGAAGATGATACTTCGGTTATTGTTTTGTTGTACTGATACTTCCAGAGCATTCATGCATTGAACAGCTCAGTGGAAGTCCTTTTGAAATATTTTTTGTTTCATTGATCATGAATATCTAAACAAGTTTCATGATCCATAATCCATGGACTGACTGGTATTTTGTCTCATTTAAAAACTATTTGAATTACAAACATCACAATTAGGCATATCAGAGAATAATTTCTATCACCAGGTTTTACCAACACTGCCTTGAGACTGTTTTGTACCTAAAGAATGCATCTGGCTTCACAGAGGATTTATTCCAGCTCAATTCACCCACACTAATTTCTGTACTGGAATGACAAAACAGTGGTAGGTAGGAGGTGAAACCCTATGCTGAATTTGTGTCCCAAGGGTACTTTCAGAAATGCGTGCGTTATAGAGTTTCCTTTTTGTGTGACTTGAATCAAGTTCAGTCTGATTGTCTACATATAATTTCAGAGAAAACATCAAGGTTTGGGGTATTTTTTATTACTGTGCATTGTCATATAGGACAGTGAACAGAATAACTAATCAGGTTTATTATACAGTCAGAATCCTTCAGTAACAGAGGTGCATGAAATTGGAAAGATATCAATGATATGTAAATATGCCAAAATAATCAAATACTACAGTTATCGTATGTCAGTGAAATCAGTTATAGAAATAGAAAGCACCAGATGGGTCAAAAATCACAATGCCAAAGTGCCAAAGCAATGGTTGAGAGCACAAATCTCAGGTCCTGTGCACAAATTATTTAAATAAATATCTTTGCTCATTTATTATTTAAACCACTGTCGCCTTCACTGTCTCTCCCCTTACAAAGCAACAAAGGTTCTATTGCTCAGTTCCTCTGAAATGTGCTCATTTAAAACCATAATTGCATTTATTTATAAATCATGAAATCTTTGGAGAGTGAAGACCAGATTTCACACCAACCTCAACAACAGAAGTGTCATCCCATGGGATGGTGCATATGCAGAATTTCACAAAAAGAAAACCAAATTAATCTTAGAATGGTGCTATTTGAATTCCTGAGTATTTTCAAGCTGCTGATACTTCCCATTACATCTGCCTATACATAATACGCTGATGCAGCTTGTCTTACCAATGAGTCCATTATTGCCAAAAAGAGGCTGACAGAATGTATACTGTGATATATAAAAAGGAATTCTTTTTTGCTAAGACACAAAAGAGATTGATTAACAACCTTTCTTATAAGTCCATGCAAAATTCTTTATGATCAGCAGTAGATTTTATCGATAGAGTCTAGGAAAACTGATAGTGATAATGTGCTTTATGGTTTGTGTTGTCGTCATGAAACTCCACTTACTGGCTTCAAACACAGCAATCGTTACCCATTTTTACTACCTTATTCATAGATTAAAAAGTAGATGCCATTGTGTGGATTACCATAGCGCACACATAACAGCTCATCGAATTGTCATGGCTGGAAAGGATTTCCATTAAGTCCAGCCCTCATCCCAACATCCCTCCCTAACCCCTAGACCGTGGCCCCAAGTGCTTTATCATCTCCAGGGATGGTGACTCCACCACCTCCATTGGCAGCCAGGTTTTGAATTTTAACACATACAATGATTCATACATTTGTAGCTTCAGAAGGTTACCTTCAGGGCTATAATGTTGCTGGTTTAGCAACTTAAGTACCTCTTTGATGTCAAAACAATTATTCCTTCTGTGGGGTCTACAAGAAGTGCTATGAATGTAAATCTTTTTCATTTTTCTTGACTGTTAAGTGGGTGTGACCCTAGAATCTCAAATATTCCTACTTAACCTCAGTGTTTCTGATTTGAAGAGAAAGAACTATCTATAGAGTCTTGTAAAGAAGTAAACATCTGACTCTACAATTTGCTTCCAAGGATTTTGGTCCAAAAACATTTCAGTCAATTTTCTTGTACTGTCCTATTTGTCATCAGAAAGAGAGAAATGAGACACATGAGAGGAAATAATGATGAAACCACTTCAAAATCTGTTTATAAATAGAAATCTATTTCAACTGGTGATGCAAATGTCAACAGTTTTAGTGAAGTATAGCTACCTATGAGGCGATAGAGCAGATTAGGAAACAAATGGAAAGATTTAAGCATATTATCTTCAAAAAAGGAAGAGTCAAAGCATCCACAAAGTGATTTAATAATAACTTACAAAGCTATAGGAAAAAAGTTCTTGTCCCCTTGGGTTTGCAAATTGTTCTCAAAGATTGTGCCAGAAAACTCCACAAGTCTTTACACAGTCTTGCAAATCTACCTTACTCAAGGACAGACTCTACCTTCTAATTACTCTCACAGGCATCCAGTGTTCTCAGCACTTCACTAATTTGTCCTCAGTGTCTTCAGTAATAAGACAGCAAAGGAACACAGCTAACTAGAACTGGCCAAGGTTTTGCTGCCTGCAGTCAGTTGAAAGATGATGACAGACTCTTGAAAAATTGAGAAATGGGTGAAAGTAACTAACAACAATTTTCCTATTTATTTACTACTTATTAATTTCTTATGTACATTTCAATAGTATTTTAAAATAAATAACCCCAGCTTCTCAAAACAGTGTGCTCAGTAATTTTTGCATGCAATCACTGATAAATGTAGCAACTTTCTCTTTTGAATTAAACTATCAGAGCTGAAACAAACTCAATAAATTAGTTCAGTTCTAATCCACTGCCGCTTTCTGTTTAGAGCATTATATCTGAGCAGTCCTGCTCAGACAGTCAGGACTGCAGAGTACACCTTGAAGAAAAATTTTCATTCTTACATCATTTACAACATACTTGACTGCAATTTAAGAAAAGCAGCAGGGCTTTGAAAATTATAATGGGGAAGGAAGATCATTTTTGTAATTTCTCTAATGTCGAGCACTACCACTGGGCACTCACCATTGATTTCATTTCATCCCTTTGCAATGAGTTTCTGCCATCACTGCTCTTCCAGCTGTAATTAAGGTAAAGTTACTACGACAATCTTGTCTTTTCAGATTTTCATTTTTAAGGTTTAGATTTGGTGGAATTTCTTCTTATCAGCCCAGAGCTGTAGGCTAATAGGTTGTAATAAATCTAAGTGTCATATATAATGAAAATACAGCAAATGGAAAGTTGGCACAAAGCACAGCTAGTTCTAATTTAACCAAGTAGCCCCACATCTCTCATAAAAGACCAAAGCAGCCTATCTAGACTCATTTGAAGAAACTCGCTGGTCATGGTATGTATTAGTCCCCTTAACATTTTCACTGAACATATTGCTTCAGGATTCAGACTGTCAACAAACACAAAGCCATCAAAATGAAAGTGATACTGTGACAGGCATGGCTCATATTGTTATGATCAAATAATATGTGAAGAATGAACGCAAAATTAGATACCTGAATTAGAGGACAGATATGAATGCTAAGATCCAAGTCAACTTCATGTGACTCCATTATTTAGAGACTATGAGTATGTTAACCCTCCCTAGTCCCCAACTCCCATTACTAATACCCAGGTACCAAATTCAAGACAAACAGCAAGAAATAAAGGTAAAATGAGAAGCTTTGCTTTGGATATGATCTGTTCACTGATGTTCTCTATGCAGGATGTATGTCATTAAAACAATTTCATTGTGGGTGTACCAGAAAAGAACAATACTAAGTGCTTTCAAAAGTAATTTGATAATTATTAATTTGATAATTAATAATTTGATACTTAATAATTCCATTATTAATTCTATAAACTTAAGTATTTTATTGTAGAATGCTTGAGGATAAAATCCACAGGACTGATTATCTTGATTCAAAAATTAATTCTATCATTACAGTGTCTGTGAGAAAATGCCTGGAATTCCTTTTTTCCAAAATCTGGCAGCCCATGCTTTAGCACTTCAAATAGCACATCACTGTGAGTATAGGGATGAGGACTGAACAGTACAACAGCGTGCTAATTCACTTGAATGTACGTGTATGAAAAGCTGCAAAATCCATCATCATAATAATACAGGTAATAAAAGAGATCATAGAGTGATTTGCAGCTATTTTAGATTAATTTAAATCTAATTTAATCTGCTGTAGAGAAAAATGTAAGGCAGTCATTGATCTTTTAATGTCATAAATAGGACATATTTATCTTTAAATTGTCAAGCACAATATGCATTCATATTTTATATAAATTTTTATTCTTGTACAGCCTTTTTTGTTAACCTAAGTAACGATTTGTTTTTAAATTATTCAACACTATTCTCCTAAAACCATTTTAATAGCAGTTTACCCTGGATAAATTTGTCTTGTCTTTACATCATAACAGTAATAAATTCTGTATGAAGATTAATACATTCTCACCAATTTGTATAAAACAAACAAAACAGACACAAAACACCTTCAGAACACAATCTGTACAAAAGTAATTTGTATTTTCTAGATTCCCTTCAAACAGGTATGTGACAACGATGCAACAGAACCGTCTTCATTAAAAGTAATTAAAATAACTTTTTGCACAGACTTAAGGCCTCAAAGAAGAAAATTTAACTCCTTTTATTCATCAGGTGAATCTTGGAATGATACTAGATAGTACTGTGAACTCCTGAGTGGACTCTCCATGAAGACACAGCTCCCTTCAGGGCATATCCAACTGCTCCAGCATCAGGTCATCCACAGGATGTAGGTTGTAGACTTGCATGGGTGTAGACATACAACTGTAGACCCTCATGGGCAGCAAGAAATCTCTGTTCCATCATCTGGACAACTCCTCCCTCTCCTTCTTCACTGACCATAGTATCTACATATTTATTCTCACATATTCACACCTCTTCTAGATGTTGCTAGATGAAACCTTTTTATGCTTTCTTAAATGTGATTTGACAGAGGTGGGTGCTACCACTGCTGCTGATGGACCCAGCCTTGGCCAGTAGTGGGTCTTTTTTTGGAGCTGACTGGAACTGGCTCTATTGGACTTGAGGGGAGCTCCTAGTATCTCCCCAAAAAGGCCTAATTTGCAGCCTCTCTTACAACAAAAACCTTACCTCAAAAACCCAAGAGGTTAGACTTCAAAAATGATGTCATTAACATTTTGGAAAGTCAAGATAATATACTTGAAGAAACAATGGATTATTGCCCTGCTGTGAATAGATAGACAATTTTTATTTCCCTTGTTCACCGGGAGTACTTCCTTCCTTCTCCTATGAATACAGATGAGTAATAGTAATTCTTTATGGATGGTCATTGACTAATATAAAGGCAACTGCAGATCATTTAACAGTGATATTAAGAGCATAAATCTTTGACCAGCAATAGCTCACACATGGTTTTATCCGAGGTAGAGACATTCTCTTTTTTCATTCTGCATTTGGCATGTGTCCTTCTCTTACTGGATATTGCTGTTACTGACTGATGATGTTTGTCAAACTGCAAAAGTTGTATTCTCTGTGTCTCATTTTGGTTTTTATTGCCGGATCTTTCCAGGAATTATGTGTTGTTGCTATATCAATGCTTATCAAAGAAAAGATTAGATTAAATCATCCATAAAGTCCCTTTCAGTACAGTGCATTGAAGTTTTATTTTTAGACAAAGTCAGCTGTGGAAACAGCTACATCAGGTTTCTCTCTGTGGTATTTGCTTTGCATTAAGCACTTTGGAAGTCATTGGGTTTCTAGGACATTAGGAGAGCAGAAATAAGTGCATCCTGTCTTATGTTATACACATGTGCTAAAATTGCTTTACAAACAGCAGCATGAGCTTTCTGGTCATATGATAGCCACACACCCATACATTCTGAGGAAAATCTACAAGAGGAAACATATCTAGAAGATGAAAAGTAGGATCACTCTAATAAATTGTTGTTTTTTAAAGTAGTCATTTGAGGTCTTCCGTAGCCAGTGAAAAGAAATAATCACTTCTATCTCGTGCATTTTCTGAGCCTAAAGCGGATGTGTGAAAAAGAGTAAAATCTTTTAGAGAAACAATTAATTATTATGATTAGTAATTGGAGGCCTGATTAAATAGTGAAGTTGGAAAGGAATAATCTTCATAAATGTATAAAAAGCAAACAGGGGTTTTTTTTTAGTTTCTAAGCTTTGCAGAAATAACCAACCAACCAAAGAAAAACCCAAAAACCCCATACCTGCTCTTGATAGTCTTCTGCTCTGAAATTAATTAAAATAGATCTTGACACAGAAGACATAAAGTACTTGGTTACAGCATTGCTTCACTTCTCAAATGTCATCCATACCCCTACAGAAGCATAAAATAAAGTGATCTCCTCTGAATTACCCAGGCGAGCAACTGCTACTCTTCCAAAACAGAGAGGAAACTCCTGGCTAATTTTAGCACCCTTGAAAAGGAGGCTTTTGCAAGGCTGATGCTTGTATATGAATTTATAAGCAAAATTTTAAATATGTGGGTTTGGATGTTTGGTCTATACATAGAATAATGAGGTATTCATATTTTGGCTTAAAATATTTGCCAGCTTTCTCTTAAAATCTAATAAATACTGTTAAATACAGAGATACAGGATGAGAACAAAGCTGAAAATGTTTCTTGCAGAGAACTATTCCTCTCATAAAGATTTCTTATTAGCTACTACTTCTGACCTTTACCCCTAAAACATTACCTCTTCTGGTGAACAATGTATATAATAATCCTCATGCTGAAATAACCTCAGAGAAAAGCCAGGAGAAAAGCATTTTACTGACTGGAGCCACAATATTTATACTTAATAGAAAAATAATAAACATGACATTAAATTGCTAAAATTACAAAGACTAGAAGCCATCCATGAAATTATCAATTATCTGACTCCTCCTGCAATCTTGAAAGGATAAAGCAAAGCTTCAAATTAGACTTTGCTCTGTAGCAGTCCCCAATTACACATCCTCCCTAGCGCAGTCCCTTTAACCTTTCAGAACCACTTTTCCCTATGAACATTTTAAAAAAAGAATATTTGACCACATTTTTAAGCCAAATGTGTGTTCGCCTCAAATATGCGATACAGACCATGTTACAAACATCCAATATTCTCTTCAAGAAATGGTTTATGGTATGATAGAAAGTGGTAGACAAAGGCTTTGTTTGATGGAGCCATTACATATAGATCAATGTCATTCAAAACAGAAGTATCACTATCGACCTTCTCAGAGTGAATCTCTCATTCCTATCTGAGTTTATCAGTACTGTAAAATATTAAAATATGAAGTGAAGATATCACTATCAAGACACTTCACAGCTTTCATCCCTTCCCTTTGGCAATGGTTACCTACATACCAATACTAAACACATGCTGCAGCCTAAACGAAAAAGATTTACTGTAATGGAATAGCTAAAATCAGTTAGACATCCTTAAAAGGGCAGTTAGAACTGCTCTAATATTTCAGCATTCAGTTACTTTTTTGGCTTTTTTAAGAGAGAATAGTGGTAGTCAGAAAAAAAGCTAAATCATGAAGACTAAACTTCACTGTAAAAATACATCGGTTATGTAAGCTGAGATATTAAAAAAGAATCTTTGAATCTTAATTAGCAATTATCCCACAGTCTAATTGAATGTCCCACATTGGATAAATGATTATAGCGAGTGGTTTTTTTCATGTTATCTGTTCTTGATATCATCCCTTTTGTGTAAATTATATTTTGAACACGATCCCATTTACATGTCATCTCCTTAGCACTGATAAATCACAATCACATCACATCACAAAACCATTCTTTCTTTGTCATTTTAGAGATGGTGATCACCAAGATGAGGTGAAAGAGGTGGTACAGAGACTCGATTTTGAGTCACTTACTTAAATCTTTTCTTATCAGTTTTCCATTCTGTTTTTATTCCTGAAAATTTCTACCTTCGCTCTTCCATAGAAAAGGAGAGCTTATTAAATGTCAAAGTTTAATGGATGGAAAAAACCCCACTGCCTGCACAGAATTAATAGTATTTTGAAAAGAGAAAAACTTCGCAGGTGTCAAATGCAGGGCAGTTTCAGATTTAAATTTAAATTTTGGCACATGAAACCATCTAATCAGTTTTGCCTTCAGTTTTGAAGAGCAGCTTCAATGAGTTGGTTTCACTTATTTAATTTGACTAAGTTTGACGAGGTGACTCACCTACTGTGGACTGTGGATTTTATCTACCTCAAAGGGAAAACCACAGTACTCTTCCCAGGTGGCAAAGCCCTAACCCCCACGAAGGCAATCTCTCACTTCTCTGATCTGTATGAGAGGGTCTCCTACAGGCTGTGGCCTGGCCAAGTGCTCTGCTCTGGGTGTTCTCGAAGTCACAAAGTTAGTACATAACACGGTAATTGTTCTATCACTTTCTTATAGGCAGGTAGCAAGTAAATAGCAGAGGTAACATCAATGCCATTAGTTGATGGAGCTTAAAAACATATAGCTTCAAGAACTAGAAGGTATTTTTTCTTTCATCTCATCCAATCTCTCTTCTGTGTGGTGGGAATTTCCTCTGAAATAAGGTGTATAAAGTTAGGACACTTTGATGCTTCAATGTGCTTTGACATTTAATTGGTTCTGATAGGATTCCAAAACATGTTTATTAATGAAATAGAGATGCAAATCAGATATTTGGACTAATGCCTTGTTTTACTCTTGAAATACTCTTTGTTTGAATAAATACATTGTTGTATGAAATAACTGTACATTTGCACCGAGTTAGTCACTGCTCTTACCTAACACACTTTTCTGAGCCTTTGTGTCTTGCTTCCCTCTGCTTATGCTTCAGTTTCAATGACTAGCTTCTTTATCACTTTGTCTCCATTCTGCTTCACCTCTTGTTAAATGACAAATGTCTGAAGCAAATTTCACAGGTCCATCGCATTAGGAGATCTCCCTGAACTTCTGTAAGCATTTCCTACTTCCATTTGGAAAAGCCCTAAGAGCAAGGGAATGTTAAAACATGTAAATCACAGTGCTGCTAATTACTTTCTTGCTTGTATCATGTGTTTACTATACCAGAGTTAATCAAGTCTTATTGTTTATAATGGGTTGGTTACAAAAGTCTTTTAGAGAATGTCTGCTAGTATTTAAAACCACATAGTGTAATATCTTAGAGGAATGTGCCTAGCTAAGGTCAGCTGGAAAATGTAAAAAACTAATCATCATCTTGAATCACTATCCAGCCATCTGCTATAAGGAAATGCTTAAATCTGAACCAATAAAAAATAGGAACAGAGTCCAAATGTGTTTTGCCACAATACTTAAGGAGATAACAGCAATAATATTGCAAGCAGATTTCATTTTCAAATAATGGAGTTAATGGAGTTAAATGGAGTTAAATCCAGTTGGCAGCTGGTCATAAGTGGCATCCCTCAGGGCTCAGTGCTGGAACCACTCCTGTTTCACATCTTTATCAGTGACCTGAATGAGGAGTGTTCTCTTAGTCAGTTTGCAGATGACACAAAACTGCTTGAAGGTAGGGAACATCTTCAGAGAGAGTTTGGACTGGTTGGATGGATTCAATAGCTTGAGTTTCAATAAGGCCAAATGCCAGGTCCTACACTTTGGTCACAACCCCCAACAGGCTTGGGGAGTAGTGCCTGGAGAGCTGCCTGACAAAGATGAACCTGGGGGTTTTGATAAACAGCTGTCTGGAAATGAGCCAGCAGTGTGTCCAGGTGGCCATGAACAGCAATGGCATCCTGGCTTGTATTAGGAATTGTGTGTCCAGTAGGACCAGGGAAGAGATTGTGCCCCTGTACTCAGCACTGGTGAGGACACACCTTGAGTACTATGTGCAGTTCTGGGCACATACTCTTTCTGGTTCCTGCATAAAGAGGCTTGATGACCCCACTAGTATGGTGGGAAAGTCCTGTGTCTCCTTTTTGNATGAACAGCAATGGCATCCTGGCTTGTATTAGGAATTGTGTGTCCAGTAGGACCAGGGAAGAGATTGTGCCCCTGTACTCAGCACTGGTGAGGACACACCTTGAGTACTATGTGCAGTTCTGGGCACATACTCTTTCTGGTTCCTGCATAAAGAGGCTTGATGACCCCACTAGTATGGTGGGAAAGTCCTGCGTCTCCTTTATGTTAGTGGATGGAGACATTGCTGAGATTCTGTTCACCATATCTATAGGGAGGTGATGATATCTATTTTGTAATTTGAACCCCAGAAACTGGATCTATCAAGCAGGTCCCTTGATCTTGCTCTTTTTTATGGCAAACCCAGCTTCTAACAATGATTGTAGTACCTGTCTCAAAGACGTCCTCTGCTGTTACATACAATGTACTGCAGATGTTCCAGAGCTCCAGCTTCATGCAGTGTCTCCTGGATCAGTCCATGGCAGATAGCTGGGCTGTGCTCCCACACTTGGGGCAGTCAGTTCTAGGTGTACTCTATGCCCCTCAAGGTGAAAGCAAACTGCAGCCTGCATTCTTTTGCTAAGGGAATAGAGAAAAGAGGTTAGCAATGTCAACTGTGGCATACCATTTCTCTGCTTCGGACTCCAGCTTGGCCTCCAAGATGTCAGGAGCTGCTGCACTCATCAGTGGCATGACTTCATTCAAGCCACAAGAGTCCATAGTTAGCCTTCATTCCCCATCATGCTTCCACACTGGCCATTTGGGAGCATGGAAGGATGTGTGAGTCTTGCTGATGACATCTTGGCTCTCAAGTTGACAGATCAGTATTTCTATGAGGCACAGGAAATCTCTGTTGGTTCTATACATCTGACTCCTTATGACTGCTGACTGTGGAGTCTGTGGAGCCTTGTGGCCTGTTCCTTGAGAGTAATTAAGCATGCCTGGCTAGGATAAGCTCCTCTACTGAAGGCTCAGAATGAGAGAAACCAGCAAGTAAAAAGCCTTAGTGCAAATGACAAAGTCAGCTTTCTCAGGACTCCTGAAACTCTTGCTTCCAAGAAACTGCTGTTCCTAAGGACAAACACCTCAGACTGTGCCTCCACTAGCAGCTAATATGGCTTAATAACAATAGACCTGAGTCAAAAACTGGTTTTAAAAACTTCTTATCCACAGTACATACACTTGAGCAGGACTTATTTGAGCTTAAATTTAGTCTCATTCATGAACTGAATGCACATTGAGTGTGAAAGCATGTGCTTCGAAATGGAACTGTCAATTTAAAGTTATCTGAAACCACAATATAGTTTTTATACTTTCTAATACCATCCTGTGACTAAACCAAAGCACAATAAATATTGAAATGGGGAGAGCTGCCGGTAGTCCTTATCCAAACTAAAATTTAAATGTAGAAAAAAAATAAATCTTTGGATGTGATGAAAAACATTCTTTTCTTAGAAAAGAAAATATGCAGTTGGCAAAAGCTGAAATGACACTGAAAATTGCTGGAGGGAGGGATCCATTCTGCATTAATAAAATGGTATAACATAAAAGAAGTCTCAGCCTTATTTATTTCTTTTTATCTTGTACAAAAGACCTCAGTTTTCTCCGCAGGTAGTGTCATTTCATCCAGGTTCATAATATAATAAAACATAGCATTAGGTAATGATATTTTTTCGGCATTTCCTTGGGTTCATTTATGCAAAGAGCTGAGCTCAAGGACAAGACAGATACTTAGCAGGGAAGAAATGAAAATTATACATTTTTTTGTGGAATGGAAGGACTGTTTTTAGGGCCAACAACACTACGTGGAGAAACAATAAACATAGCGAACATTATATCATACAGGAAACTGTTTCCCTCAACAAGCCAAAGAGCACCGTTGACCAAAGACATGCCTTTCTTTATATTTCTCATTCAGGTTGTGAGCCACTGCAAGTAAAAAACAAAACTGAATATCACAGCCTTCCATCAAAGTGTTGTAGTCTCGTCCCATGAATAAATATGTGTAGCAGAGCAAATTCAATACCCTAGCAGTGATGTGATCCTAACCAGTAGATCCAAGCAAGCAGATAACACTATTCTGTTTCTAATAGTACATTATTTCTGTTAAGTGTGTTATTCAAAGACCACAGAACAAAGATATAGGCATGTCTAACCTGTGCTAAATAAGATACTTGTTGTCTTAAAATAAAAAGCAAGCAACCCCCCCCTCCCCCCAAAAAATATAAGACATAAGCACAAGATATTAGCAGAGTTCTAAAAAAGCATGGGACAATACAGAGGCCACAAGGCCATAAGCATCATCACAAGTTGTTAGTTACTGGTCATTATAAGATTGCAATTTTTTTAATTGGGTAAAACTTGAGTTAGGGATCATGGAGAGAACAAAGATCAGATGTAAAAGACTATGTGCTCTGAAAACATTGAATGTAATACCAAAGTCACAGAAGCAGGAATTGGAAGGAACCTTGAAAGATCATCAAATGCAATCCCTCTGCCAGAGCAGAATCACCTAGACCAAGTTGCACAGGAACATGTCCAGGCTGGTTTTGAACATTTCCAGAGGAGACTCCCTGGGCAGGACAACCTGTTCCTGCGGGACAACCTCCCTGGGCAGCCTGTTCTAGTGCTCTGGTCCTCCGCATGTAGCTCAGATTATCTAGCTCAACCATAGATTAAGCTACACTAAACTTGAAAATAATGTCTTATACCTGATGCCAGGACAAAAATGTAAGCAATTCAAGGCACTTTTATATTTACATACAGTACAGATTTGTTAAACCAAACTCTGTGGTGGTTACCGACAGTCAGATCACCCAGGAGTTCCAGGATTCTTAGCATCCTGCTTAAACAGCAACTGAGAACATGCTCTGCAGATTATTCTTTCAGGAGATAAAGAGACTGTGTATTCCCATTTTTTTTCTCAGTTCAGTGCAGCATAGCAAACCACTTAAAAAGCAGAAATGTTCTAAGTTAAACCTTGATTTTTCTGATGTGCGACACTGAAAGAGCACATGGTCTTTTTCTTAAATGATGATGTTTTAGGATCTGTGCTAAGAATGAGCTATAATAAGAGATGAGTGAACACTGGAGTGGACCATTGCCCTAGGTTATCTTCTTGGCAAATTTCAAGTCATCCATATCACTGAATATAGGAGAACATTTCCTTAAGGTCAGAAAAAAGACGATCATGACTGGTTTTTTGTTCGTCTCCCTTGCTTTGATTGTTAATACTATGCATTTCTTTGAAAAGGGGTGATAGTTCAGAAACCCAGAAAAGCTGCTTGCCTGTTTTATCTGGCTGCTGTAGTTTCAGTCACATAAAAGTTCTGGAAAGATAAAATTTTACTCTTCCTTGTAAATATCTAAAATGTTCAGGGTATGGCTTCAGAAGTGCATATAGAAAATGAGATAGTGGGGCAGCCAGAAGATACAAGAAGCAAGCAGAGGCTGAGAAACTGCTGAAAGAGCAGGGCTGAGGCTACCAGCCAAGTGACTAATGTAATAGGAATTCAGAGTGCACCAGGTGAAATCTGATGGCACTCAACCGACTCGCAATGTGTAAAAGACAGAAAGAATGGAGCAAAGACTCATTCTGTGAAGATGCAGTAGACAAAGCAGTGTTTGCATTCAAATCTTCCCCATTTCAGCCTGTCTTAGCCAGCAGATCTGGGGTTTATATTTTTAAAATACCTGCTTTTGTTTATATTTTAAGAAAGCCTAGACCCTAAGTTTCATGTTCTCCTGGGGTTTACCACGTGCTCACTTAACAGAAAATATTCTGGAAGATCTACCTGAAAACTTGGCCAATTTGGGGTGTATTTTACAAACAGCACTGTGTGAGCATGAAACAAAGGAAAAAAGGTGGAAAAACTAAATTGCAAACAAAAGTACCATGAAAAAGATAAACACAGCATATGGCGAGAGTATTCTGGATTAAATCCTTCACAGCCTTTCTAAAAACATACTGTGACACTTGCTGGCATACATATTGATACAGAAATTGGTAAGGAATGCTGATTAAAAATGCTATTCTGTGAACCTGCTGTGCCACATCATCCCATATTCACAGAAAGACCAGTTACCTGGAAGGATGACTGAGAATGAAAAAACTACCTTGATTTTAGAGGGTCAGTGCATTAAGACCATGTTAGCTAACTGGGCAAATGGCAATTATTTTTCATAGAGGCGACTTAATCAATGAAAAAGACACTTCATTATTATACATTGCTTGTGCTTTGTTATGTAGAATAGAAATGCAAACATATGTCCATCTCACGTGGTTTCCTATTAAATGCTCAGATACTTCATCTAGTAGCCTAAAAAATTATCCATAGGCAAACAAATAGCATCAAAAGGCATTCTTATGTACAGCAATTACATAACTTACATGTTAAGATCAAGGACTAATTCACAGCCTGAACAGTGCAACCTCTTTGTAAATCTTCCACAGACACACCAAATCCAAATTTCCTTTCCCAGCATACTCTTTTTCTTTGTTTTCTGCCTTGTGCTTCAAAATAAACTCAAATAGCTAAAATAGCCCAAAGACATTATACCTTGGTCATGCTACTTGGCTGCATTTGTTTGATGGCCTATCATGGTTTATAGCAATAGGCTATAGGTACTTGAAGCAGCAATGCCATTACACAGAAAGCTAGTCACAACAACACTGGTAATACTTCTTAGTATGAGTCCCAACAAGGACATAGACTCTTACTTGTTATTGCAATTGCCTAAGGGTAGTGGTAATATTTCATAGGGCTCCCTTCACAGCCTTTTCTTTCCTATTTATAATAAAGCACCACTACAGATGATTTTGGAATATTAAAAACTTCAAAGGTAACTAATCTGTATTAACTGAACTGTAAGAAGAATGGAAGAATTCTGAATCATCACTTCTTTTTATTGTTTTAATCTTTCTACCCTATTGACACAATAAAGAGTATTTCATAACAACTGCTAACTGAGCTGCTGTGATGCTCTGAGCCATACATTAATCTTAAAAGCTGAAGCAATTTGAGTTGTATTTCCAAAAACGATAGCGTAGTCTTAGTAGATAAACGATTCCAGTTCTGTAAACATTTTTTTTTCTCCTGAAAAAGACCAAGGAACACAGAAAGATTTTTATTAGTAATTTTTGTCCCAGGCTTCAGACTTCACTATCATCTGCAAAATAAGAAAGATAAAAACATCAAGTGTTTACAGCATTTCTACAGTTCTGAAGATGGCAATAGCTATAATTTTATACATGAAAATTCATGTCACGGTTCAGTACATTTTAATAACTTATGTATAATAAGTTAAATATAGCATTAGATTAGTAATAATCTAATGCAGATTCATGCATTCCTGATGGAAATATATTAAAAGCCCCCCCAAACAAAACAATGTAGGCTGAAGGAACATTTTTTAAAGCAATAATAAATTTTTCCCGTTAGTACTCAGAGTTCATTAGTAATTATGTATATTGTGATTAAGGAGAAAAACTAAAAACCTGGAAGACTTTGCCAACAGAAGAAGGACGATGCTAAAGGAAGGAGCTAATAATCAGAATGTAAGAAAAGAATGCTACATCAATTTTGGGCAAGAAAATAACAAAGAATGAAGAACTGGTGGCAAAAAGTAGAGAATCAGAATCATTAGGGATTGGAAAAGACCTCAAAGATCTTCTAGTCCAATCCCCCTGCCACAGCAGCATCACCTAGACCAAGTCACACGGGAACACACCCAGGCAGGTCTTGAACATCTCCAGAGAAGGAGACTCCACAACTGCCCTGGTCAGACTGTTCCAATGCTCCATTACCCTCACTGGGAAGAAGTTCCTTCTGATATTTGTATGGAACCTCCTCTGTTCCAGCTGGCACCCATTGCCACTTGTCCTATCACCAGATGACCTTGAGAAGAGCCTGGCTCCATCCTCCTGACACCCACCCCTCACATATTTATAGACATGAACGGGGTCACACCTCAACCTCCTCTTCTCCAAGCTCAAGAGACCCAGCCCCCTCAACCTTTCCTCATAAGGGAGGTGCTCTACTTCCTTCATCAGCAATGATGATAGGAAAATGGTAGGAATGAGAATCCTGAAAGTGATAGAGCATGTACTGTAAGACTTTGTCAGGATTTCCAGACAACCATGAATTTTTAATAACCAACATATATCGTTGGAGTTATTCTATGAAATGACCATTCTCACCAACACCCTCCCTGCTCTCTCATTACTTCAGGCACTTTGAATGTTAAATAAATAGACCCCAAACCACACACACAGGCTCAGACAAATTTCTCAGCTCTCAAAGCTAATAGATAAAATAATGTGCATTGTGTACACAGGTAACTTACTCTAGGGAAAGAGGTGGGGTGCCAAACCAGAGACAGTGCCTGTGATTTTAGATCTGCACCAAGGTGAAATGGATGAAGTTGCTTCAAATACCAAAGAAGCCTTAAAGGCAGTCCTTAAAGTAGGGTCTGGAAACCATGACTCATGTATAATTGCTCTAAATATGATTCACAAAGGAAGGGTAACAGACCACCATGTTTGACCAAGTTTGCATGGAAAGTAGAAGCTGTGCCCTAAGACTACTTCCTGCAGTGAGCATGAAAGATTGAAATGTATTTACGTATGTACACACATAGCCAAGACAGGGGTGTTTCCAAACAATATTAGTCCATACTCATTGGCTCCGTGATTTCAGGGAGTGAAAGCCTTATAAAACTTTTGAGAATATGTTTTTAAGGCTTACAAAACTTCACGCCACTTACACCACACTTTGGGATCCCTACTGTTCTTGCCATTCTGAACGATTTACAAAAATATGCTCATTGAGATTTAAAAAAGGAAAAAAGACAGGGAATTAATAAGAAAAGATTCCATGACTACATGAATATAAGCTAAAGAGACATACAACAGTTTCTCAGTGAGGATAAGGTTATATTCAAAATAATCCAAATGCTGATTGAATCCTCTCATGTTTTATCCCGAGCACAGTGGAATATAAATCAAACTGTGTGGAAGTTAATGTGAGTGCATACATGGAAATAGGTCAAAGAATTTAGTGAACTTAAATTGGGAAGTCAGATTGTCTTCCTTTTTGAACAATAAAGAAGCTGGAGATTGATGCTTCAATAAAAGATTTGTTTTGGCATTTTTTAATTTATGTTTTTTATTCTTTTTTAAATATATAATTGCTCTCAATACTCAAGAACTTGAATATCACGGAGGGAGAACTGCTGTTGAAACTCAAGGACAAGGCTGTCACAGTAAGAAATGGATTTTACTGTGAATAATATTCACCAGCAATGAGAAGATTTATAATTCTGAAAGAGAAGATCCTGTAGAGCAACACTTCACTCAACAGCAGACGGGTCATGCAGAATCCATCACCGTGTCTTTTGAACAGGTTTTATTGGTGTTGCTCTAAATGCTGAGAGCTGGGGCTGACAGCAGTCATACTCGGCCTGTTATCAGGTTATCATCATGTGATGGAGACTCAGGGCAACTGGTCTGGGGAGGGGGGGTCATTATGGCCCATTTTCTTCCTGGAAAGGGTCCTCAGCCCATGCAACAGGGTTGAATCACCATCCCTAGATGTGTTTCACAGTCGGGGAGATCTGGAGCTCAGGGACAGGGTCTAGCACTGGCCGTGGGACAGTTGGGTTCATGGTTGGACTGGATGATCTTGAAGGTATTTCCAGCCTAAATTATTCTTATTCTAAACCATAGTTAAACTGAATATACTTATCCTATAAAACAGATTAATGATTGCAGGGCATTGTATACTGTAAGTATTAAGCTTGGTTCCAGGTATTTTGTTTCTAGTTTTTGCACTACATTCCTAAAATCCAGGTACTTACAAATATATATGTTGATTTTTAGTGTACCACAGTTATAAAATTTCTACAGAATTTCCTTTTTTCTCCTGTCAATTACTTTTTGACCCTACTTTAGACAGCTTTTATGTCATCCTACACATTTCAAGGTTTATTTCTTATGTTAGAAAGAATGCTTTTGTGTATTTAAGTTGTTGTGCTTGTTTACTTAAAAAGCAGCTGCTAAACGAATGAGAAGCAAAAGTTCTCCTCAAGTATGTGCAAGTGAAGTAAATATACTTGCCACAATGATCCGATTATCTGCAGATCTGTGAGAATATTTGTGATCCTTTGTTGAAGCGGCATTTATAAAAGCAAAACTTTGCCTAAACACATGCCTAGGGAAACAGTTTCAACAGGAATTCACCTCAATATCTGTATGGGAATTTAAAAAGCTCTCTGCAGTCAGAACACATCTTTTTTTAAGGTACCACTTTCCTTGTAGCTAGAAATCTTGATTACATATCATCTTCCTCGTGATGTGGTATTTATGTGCCAGTCTCAGTGTTAGTATGCATTCATTAGTACAATTAGGAAACTGAATTAGCAATAACTCAGTTTGTGCTCCTTAATAATCTACTCCTTGAACATTAGCCACAAAGAAAGTGTATAGCTTGCTCCTGCCTTTCAGTTCCTCTTAAAGAATAATCAGGTAAGACTTTGAGACAGATGGAAAGGAGTACTGTGACTTTGAAGTGTCTCTATGTTCACTGTACACAGTCTCTATGTCTATATATGCCTCTATGCAGTGCAATAGCATTCACTTACATGTTAAGATAACCATGATGGTATTCTTTGTGAGGATACTGACACTCCCTGAGGTCTTTTTTCCTTGGCAGAAGGACAAGAACAGACCACCTGAAGGCTGTTCTGTCAAAGGACAATGAGTATTTATACTGTAATTTGCTGAGAGCTGAGGAATCATAAGTGTCAGGAGAGACATGTCAATCGGAAAACTCCTCCGGTAAAACCTTGGAAAGACTTCTAAAGGTCGATTTATCCTTATGGAAAAGACACAGGAGGAATCATCTCTATCTCAGCTAAACCTTCTTGTAGAAATGATAGTCACTGAAGAGGCAGTGATAATGACAAAAAGTTCTTATATTATAAGGATAGTAGAGTCTACACCTTTGCCCTTTTGAACTGAAAGGACCTAGTAAAATTGTACTGGAATGCAGGTCTCGAGAAGCAGAATGCCATAGTGGTTGAGAGGTAGTATCTTGAAAAGAAAAAAAATTATAATAGAAACCTTGGCTACAATATCTCAAATTTGCTATCCAGAAATTATAATCTGAGATGCTTAATGTAAATTCTACAGTTCCAGAAAAGAGGCAGAGATGAGGAATTGGGTATCAGCTCTAAGGAAGGCAAAAATGATGCTCTGCAGCCTCCCTTCCAAATATTATAATAATTCTGTTAGCTTTGTCTCCAAGATGGTTTATGCTAAAACAGGCCTCTAGGTAGCTCAGGGCATGACTGTGCTGCTCTGTTTTCACTGACTACCTGGAAAAGATTTAACGTGTAAAAGAAACAAGACCTCTGTGGGTGTGAATATAGGCTTCTTGAATTAAGATTGGAACAAACTCAAAGATCTCAAGCTAGGCATCACACATTCATGGAATGGAGCTCTTATAAGCATATACATTAAATTGGACTCTTGTTCTTGAAAGTGCAATGCCTTAGAGATATCTGTGGCCACATCTATTACTGCTTTATCAGGACAGCTCTCTCTATGATGAGATATTGATAGAGATAGCTGTGATATCCAAAGCTGAAAAATTGTCAACTATGATAGAACCAAAGGTATTTTATTTTCTTGGGATTAAACATGAAATGAACCCCTACTAGTAACATGCACTGCTTAACAGCAGTAATCATTTTTGCTGATCCAGAATCAGGAATGATGAAAGACATTTTCATTCTGAAGAAGAGTTCATACATTTGTAGTACACTTTGATGACACCGAAGGTCTAAGCTATTGCTTACCAGCAACTAGCTGAAAATGATGTTATATTAAATTTTAGAATCCTTATTCCTTTTTTTCATTTTGAATAAAAGCTCGTTCTTCAGTTTTTGAAATACTAATCAAACATGTATTTACAGTCTAAGAGTTTTTCTCTTGTTTTTTTCCTTGTTCAAAGCTACTCTAAAACACAACACTACTATGTTTATGCTAGTGTGAAAAACATTATTCCTCTCAGCTTTTCCAAAAGACTGTAGGGATGGTGCTCTGCATCTCTTAAACGCCATTACCAACAGTAATAAATGCAGTAGTACACCAGAGTATTTGTAAATATAGAAAAATGTGTAAAATATCACAATGTTAAAAAATATACCTCCATATTATTCATAATTATAGTATTTTATATTCATATTATTCATAATTATTTATATTATTCATAATTATATATGTGTATATATATGTATATATACAGTATTTATATTATTCATAATTATAGTGTCATTTTTGAGAAGTTTTTTTGGAGAAGGAAATCATGCAAACAGATTTATCAAACTCCTTTCGTTTATTTTGATGCATCATTTTTATTTGCTAGGAATTTTGCATTGATGAAGTTCACTGAGATTTTCAATTAGTAGCCTTTGAGATTGCTACACATGATTGCAGTTTCTGAATTTTCATTTGTGCTTTTGTTCTTCACTGTGAATTGAAAGAAGAGAAAGGTCTAACAGGCAACTCATTTCCCTTTGGTGTGATTTGGTTCTCTCTGTTAATAGCTATAAACAGAAGTAGTAGATATCATGCTATTTTTCTTACACTGCATCATGGAACAGGAAGCTCAACAAGGAATTCAAATCTGTTTCTGTAGAGAACAACGATTCCAGTGGCTGTTTCTGAGCATTCTGTTTTAGAACAGCTGTTCACTACAGCTATATATTCAACCTTTCATTTTCACTTTATCAGCATAATTGAGTGCAGAGCTGATACATTCCACAAACAATTGATAACATGTTTTCTAAATTCCCCAGAAAAGGTTCATGCCATCCCCTTCTCTGTGCATTCACATCTTTCTCCTTTTCTTATAGCCTCAAGAGAAAAAAATGAGTCCAGAAATGAAAGGCAGTAAGTTTCAGCAAATATTAACTTCACTGCTGGACAAGAGAGATGGCAAACTGTTCTAAGGACACAAATAAAACAATAACAAGTAACCACCAGAGAGCATACAACGGGTCTCACTGCTGACATCGAGCAGCCTCTCGATGACTGAACAAATATCCTCAACGACTGACAATAATTATTGACATTATCTAATTCAAAATAATTTTGTGACAGATGACAGAAGTGAGTCCACTCTCTACAGTCTCTCAGAATTTAGAAAGTAGTAAAGAGTACAAATAACAAACAGGAAATCTTTAAAGTTCTTCAGCTTTTCATGCATCTCTAGATCTAAAAAGCTTTTTTGTCTCTTTACACAAGTCCTTTGTAACACTCCATAACATAATGGCATACTGCAGAGACCAAAATGAGTATAATGTGAGAATGACCCAACTGGGAGAAGAAAATGCCAACAAGGGAATCTTCTACTAAATAACTGGTCACATTATTTCACCGTGAAAGTGCACAGACTCTTTTATGAGGGAAGACAAACACTACATGTTCAGAAGAGCCGAAAGCAGAAACTTCTTACACAGAAGTATTTATTTCTGAGTTAATTTGCTGGTTAATTTTGCTTTAAGGAAAACGTGACAAAGACTGAAAATGTAACCCTTTGAGCTTTATGACAAATAAAAACATTACAGAAAAAAATGCTACTGATAAGGAGGATTCAGGACACTGTTGAGTCAGAATTCACTTGCTTGAACAAACATGCCAAATGAACGCAACGAGAGACAAAATATTACGGTTGCTAAAATAAATACACATGAAAATGAATAAAGCTATAAATAGCTGCAGTGCTTAGAAAAATAAATAGAGCTCAAACTGAAATAAATGTAAAGCATTGAAAAATGCATGCAACCTTTACTGAACATGATAAAATGAACACTGCACCATTTAAAACTGATTGACAAGTAATGAACTATAAAATCTGTATTGAAATGGAAATCTCGATGAAGGAATATTACAAAGCATCAAAGTCACAGGGTTGAAAGATGGGAAAATGTCTGAGACAACAGCTCACAAAAATTAAGTGAATTAATGATGAGAAATCTAAGTGTTCTGATTGAATTAACCAGTTGCTGAGAAACAGAACACTGTGGTTTAACATTACTGTTAAATGGATGTTGCTGCCTATATCAAACTTCCTGTACAATAGAAAATGAGACACCAGTAAAGGAAAGTGAATTCCTTCATATGTGGCTTTTTCTTAGTTGTAACAACGTTACACAACAGTGTCAACTGTGTTCTGTTTACTATACAACTTTCAACATAGCAAATGCTTACTAAGTCAAACAGTTTGTTTTGAGCTTTCAATTTGGAACTAATATACTTTGTATCTGTTAGAAATTACTTTCCAAGATCTTCTCACACTCTATTTGATAAGCATTGGGAGTACTGTGTCCAGTTCTGGGCCCCTCAGTTAAAGATGCACACACAGCTGCTGGAGGGTGTCCAGCGTAGAGCAATAAAGATGATGAAGGAAGTAGAGCATCTCCCTTATGAGGAAAGGCTGAGGGACCTGGGTCTCTCGAGCTTGGAGAAGAGGAGGCTGAAGGGTGACCTCATTCATGTCTAGAAATATGTGAGGGGTGGCTGTCAGGTGGATGGAGCCAGGCTCTTCTCAAGGTCATCTAGTGATAGGACAAGGGGCAATGGGTGCCAGCTGGAACATAGGAGGTCCCATATCAGTATCAGAAGGAACTTGTTCTCAGGGAGGGTACTGGAGCATTGGAACAGGCCTCCCAGGGGGGTTGTGGAGTCTTCTTCTATGGAGATGTTCCAGACCAGCCTGGCTGTGTTCCTGTGCAACTTGGTCTAGGTGATCCTGCTGTTGCAGGGGGATTGGACTAGGTGATCTTCCGTCCCTAAGGATTCTATGATTCTAGGTGGAATTCATATAGGCTATTCACTTGCAGCAATTTTTGGAGACTTAGATTTATTTAATAGGTAATTCTACATTTAGGGTTTTTTACGCTAAGAGTTTCTGTTTCTTTTCCTGCAAAGAACAACAATTTTCAATATTTGCAGTTAGCATTGAATATTCTGCCTTGAAATAGCTTTGAGTTAATCCGCAGAATAAAATCGCTTTCAAAATATTTTCAAATAAAAATTGTCATAAGAACTCATGATAGTATTGATAAAGTTTAATAAATAAATTGTTTACTTTACATTTCCCAGGATTTCTTTCCATTTGCAAGCAGGATAACCTCTTAAATTTATCATAAATTAAGGAGAAAAAAATAGGTGCTCTACATCTTTCATAGATTCCTAGATACATAGACATTGGAAGGGACCTTAAAGATCACCTAGTTCCAACCCCCCTGCCATGAGCAGAGACACCCCCCACTAGACCAGGGTCCTCAAGACCCCATCCAATCTGTCCTTCCAGGGAGAGGGCAGCCACAACCTCCCCGGGCAACCTGTTCCAGTGTCTCACCACTCTCACTGAAAAGTCCTACTGACTTCCAGTCTAAACCTCCCCTCTTCCAGCTTGAAACCATTACCCCTGGTCTTAGCATAGTCTAGAAGTGTCAAATATTTTCCCTAATATCTTCAACCTATTAATCCTCAAAATATTTTCTTTAAGCACACCCTCAGTGAATTTCCACCTCTTACACCTCACTACCTGCATTTGATTATTTTAGTGTTGTGTTTTTCAACTTCATGAAGAAACAATGTTCAGATACAAGACATTCCTTCAGCAGACACTCTGGATAATCTCTGAGGATAACAGATGTCTGATTTTCCTGCCTTTTTCCAGCAGTGTAGTGTGTGAATGAAATGAGAAGGAGCTAGCTACCCTCTTCATTAACCTCCTTTCCTGTATTTTTGAAATCCTTAAATTATTAAATCATCTACCTGCAATCATCCTGAATCAGATATCATCATCTTTTCACTTATATGATTACATTTTATATTTATTTGTTGTCAGCATTCAAAGTTCTTACATTTCATCTCGTGCTCAGAGCGTGTCCCCATTACCATTTGTCCTGCACAGAGAAAGTTTTTAAAGTTAAACTTGCAATAATGTTTTCTGCACATTTAAAATTCCACTGTGCTTCAATCAATCCACTCCAGTAGGTATCTTCAATAATAAATACTTCAAATACAAAAAAAATCCTACATCATTTTGTGTGTGTCACTGCTAACCATCCTAATTTTTCTCACAGGAATGTTAGCATATTTCCATTCAAATTATGAAAAGGGAAGTATGTTTTCTTGGGGAATAAAAGGACATGACTGCAAGAAGGCTGAGAATGAGTAAAATCCATCTTCCTGTCACTATGCAATGGATTATTTTTAACTACCTGTAGGTTTTTTTCTAGTAGGTAATAGCCTGAAAATATATACATCAAATAAATCACTGAATAAGGAGGGATGAAATGGAACAGATCTATTAGAAAAAGGTATAGTGAAGTATGTTCACTGCTCCAGTGGCCTGAAATGAATTTGGAGTTGTTTTACTACACTGATGTATTGGAATACTAAACACAAGACTGCAAGCAGTTCACCACAATAACTGAATAATGCACTGAGAGTATTTGCAGCTCTATATTGACATCTTCAAAACACTTCTCATAATAATAAATAACAGCATCTTCAGTTGTAAAATAGCCAGCTAGAGGCCTATCAGTTACTGAAGAAATAAGGTGGTTTGTATCAGCCTGTGAAACGTAAATCCCTCTGTGTGACAGAAACTTCACAGTTAGTTACAGTTTTATGAATACTGTCAAGAAATGTAAAAATTTGAAATAGCAAGAATGTTGCTTCAATGACATGAAATATTAAACCTCTTTGGGCAATATCTTTGTCCAAGGGCAGTTAAATTTTTAAAGGACAACATTCAGAATATTTTTGATTAATACAAAAAAATCTTATGAGATAATGTAAAGAAACAGTAAATACTTAAAGCATTTCTAGTGGAAAAAGGAAGATATTAAATAATACAAGTAGCTGCACAACTAAAGTGCAGTTTGATTTAGTACTCTCCACTATATTAGGTGATATTCATGCTGAAAGGATCACCTTTAGAAAAGCATGGTATTTTTCTAATCTAAATTAATTACAAAAACTTCAGAAAAAAGAAAATAGCACCAAATTGGCACGTGGGTGATAAAAAAGATATCTAAGCAAACACTCTTCACAGACTTAATTACAAGTTTAATGTGGAACTGAACTAAGATATGTCACGTGGAAACTGGGCATCTTCTGTTTTAAGAAGCTTTTAGAAATGAAAAGCAAAAAACCAAATCTTGCCTATTCACCCATCTTCATTGGAACAAAAAAACCCTAAATATACAGTGTTAACATAAGACCTAAAATGCCAATTATTTGGGTCTTTTAATCAGTAACTGACAAAATGAAGCCATGATTTCCTAGTGTTAGAATATCAGTCATTAACTGCTAGAGACAACATCGCATTTAGAATATGAGATGCAGCAGATGCAGGACAATGATACTTCATGTATTCTTCATTTTGCATGGTTTATAAATAATGACCTCTGGGATTAATATTTTCTCACTGTAATGACTACCTCTCTTTGGGAGAAAACTCCTCTGGATAGTCATTAACTGTCAAGAAATGCTGACCCCACAGGTCATTCTCACTGAACTGCTGTATAATGCATATAATAGTTATGTAAATGATGAGTATCACTGCAATAAATATTTAAATTAAGTGCTTAGTAAAAGCTGATGGCTGTTACAACAAATGCTTTGTCTGGGTGTGGAAGGTGGGCACAAGCAGGGTTTGTGAATACACGCACAAAAGGGCAACCAAGCCCAAGTGTTTCTATTATTTTATCAGGAGAACCTGGGATTAAGGTTTATTATTAGCAAGAATGAGGGATACTGAGACTACAGTTTGGAGTCTTACCCTTTCTGGTATTTAGCTGCAGTGAAGGAATGATGCATTGCACTGCCAAATATTCTCACTGTGTCACAAATGCACACAACCAGAACTTGAGCATCTATTTCGACTCCTCTCCTCAGATTTGGATGGGTAGTTCAGGCACCTCCCTTAGGAGCACAACCATTGTCTGTAGTGAAATCTTTATGTCTCCAAAGAGTGTTCCTAAATTTTAAGTACTGTGCCTCCTTGAGCTTGCCAGTCAGACACATTGATGGAGGAGGATGCTTTCCCTCATGAATTTAGACACCTGATAAAAGATTGCAATCAAACATACCTACTCTGAATACAGAGCTCTAGGCCCACTACTGTGGATACATATGAAACTGGGCACCATATATCTGCTCATCACATACTTGAAATGCAATGAAGCTAGAGGAAAATGCATACTGCTAGCATTTCACTCCGATGCAGTTCTGTACAATGTTATACACCACTATACATTAGCATTTGATGACTGCAATATGCTAGTTCGTATTGTAGATCAACTGAGTGGCTGTTCTTCCATTCTTGGGTTGGAAATCACTATGATATAGGCATCACAAATCTATTTTATACATCAAAATAAGTGATCTGCATCCTTCACACAATCACTTCCTCCTGATGATTGTTTATTAATATCAACTTTACTCACAATGGCTTTGTTAATAAAAGCTGTAGTCCTGCTACTGTACCCAAAAAAAGAAGCTTGTAACTCTCACAAATTCTAAATGCACTGATATGTCTGTAAAATAATCACTAGAATATTAGCTTACTAAAATACCGCAATCAAAGTTAGATACCTGTTTTGCAAAACCAGGATAGCTTAGCATAGCCAGACAAAATTTCATTTAACTATGTGAGAATGGTATTCAACAAAGGATTAGACAGGAGTGAGCATGGTTGCAGGTAGATTCCAAGCAACAAAGAGTTTCCAGAGGAAAAGATAAGCATAAGGAGCTGCAGATCCACAGAGTGCTTTCCCAAGCACACAAGGATGACCAACAAGGGAAGCAAAAACAGAACAGTCCTGAGAAACTTACTTAGAATTTTTTGAGAGGGTAGAAGCAGAAAAGGGAAGTATTATAAAAACACCAGATATAAATGAGGAAAATCAGAGAAGAAAATAAGACAAGCCTTGATATGACTTCTGCTAAGTTGCTAAACCAAATACAGACAGTAGACACAATTGCTACACTAAACAGCTTCAGGTGAGTACTGTATACTCACAGTTAAATTAGAATACAAACACTGAGGGCTAACAATTTTATAGTATAGCAATGATGATGCATTGAACTGATATTAAAAATGATTGACTATGTACAATAGTGTGTTAGAGAATGAACTCAATTTTACAGTATAAAACTGCTCTGGTTTGTCAGTCTTTTAACAGATCATTGATGTTTTAACAGATCACAGTGATCTCTGATATATTTATATATATGTTTCTACACTACAAACAGCATTTTAAAAATGCTTTGTATCAAAGCAGAATAGAAAGAGCGAAGCAGCCATCACGAAGGATGCTGCATTTGTAAAAGGTGTTCATTGCCAGAAACAAACTCAGAGATGACAAGCATAATGAAACTCTTTGTTTTGGAATGCCTCTAAGAATACCTCTGGTTAGGCAAGCTAATACCATTAGGCATCCTATTTTCAAAACAAAGGGTAAAGAAAAATGATTGCTTGCTAATTTCCAGGAAGATAGATTTTGCCCTTGTTTTATATATCTTCAAAAGAGATTTTGTGTCATTTTTTCAGACAAAAATACAAACTGACTTTGTCCACCCTTTGAATGAAGAAAGGAAGAAGGAACTATCTTAGTCCAAGACTAATGTCTAGGATATACTTGATTGTTTTGGACTAGGGTACCAGAGAGATCACAAACCAAGAGATCACAAACCATTTTGTTTATCTGGAACAAAAATGAAAAAGTAATAAAAAAGTGTATTCTATTCAGTACAGACCAAGAGCACATTGCCACAGCAAGTGTATGCATATATACCCAGTCATACAAGACAAGAGAACTTTTACACACTTATAAACCTCCTTTATTGCCCTTTATGTAGGGCAGAACATACACATGTGGTCTCAGATCTGACTCAGCCAGAGAGCTGCTGAGCTGCCACCTATTTTGAGGATTCTGTGAAAACCAAAAAAAAAGGGTGGGTTTTTTTCTGTATCAATATATAGAACTCAAAGGCCCACAGATACTGGACCTTTCAGTATTTAAAGGATATATCCATTACAGCGCTATAGCATTCACAGTTTGCTGAATGTAAATCTCAAAGACCTTCATAGAATAAACTTTAAAGAAAAAAATAAGAGGACAAGTTTACCAAAATATCTACTCTATTGCTTCTGCATGTCTTTGTCCACTGCAGTCAAAAACACCTTTGTTCCCTGCAACTGGGTTTATAATTTCAAGGGACTATAAAGCATAAGAAGTGGTTTCATACCCTATTATCTGAGATGGGGAAGGTTCACTGTCCATTAAAGTGCTGGCGCAGCCCTGAATGCAGTTCAAGAGACTTTGCATGGAGAAATGCATGCTGTGGATATTAAATATCAAACCCATGATTTTGAGACACTTCAGGACCGTGCCTAAAACAGAAGGCGGTCCTTGCAATGGATGTGAGAATGCACGTGCACAGAAATTCTTTAGAGACTTTCTGGAAAAAAATTCTCTGTTGTCTCAGAAGAAATTTGGAAAGCTATCTAAGTGTCTAAGCTCCTTTCTTGCCAGAAACTACTTAAGAGCAATGTTTTCCTGAATAGGTACAAAAGCATGGAGATTGTTGGAGACTCAAGGCTTAACAACCATCCTGAGTGTCAGGATCAAGAGATCCAGGAGACAGAGTTTTTTTAAAGATGGTTCTGAAGGTTAATGTTCAAGCTCTATGTGTCTCCTCAGACAGATAACACAATCTCTAGCAGATGTATGCTGCTGCATTCTAGACCTTACTGTTATTATAGAATCCTAGAATCATTAGGGATCGGAAGGGATCTTGAAAGATCATCCAGTCCAATCCCCCTGCCACAGCAGGATCAGTACAAAAGATGTAGGATACAGACAGGAAATCTGAGCCCTTTTGGGGACCAACAATTTTAAACTATCAATCCCTCGGTGTAGGTAGCCTATCGAAATAACACATTAGTTTGAGTGTTGGAGATCACTAGAAGGAAATCAAAAGAAAAGCTGGTAAGAAATGCAGCACTCAAAGGGAATGACAATTTTTGAACTGAAAGAATGTCTTCCCAAGAGAGAACACCATCTGAAGCTGTGACTATAAATTTCTGAGCCTGACCTCTAGCAGCATGAAGTTATATGCTATCAAATGTCCTATCAGAGCTCAGCAGGATTTTATTGAATTGGTAGGATGAGTCTCCAGACAAGGAACCCTGTACCCCTGCTCCAGTACAGTATGTCACGCTAGATATATAGGCATTTTGAATATAAAGAATCATGACATCATTCCACAATGGATTTTCAGGCCTCCAGTCATTTGTTCTTGCACAACTGGAAGTAATAAAGAAGTTTTTAATAAACTCATTTGCTACAAAACATTCATTTGCTTTTATATGTTTAGGGAGTGCTGTGTTCTAGCATGTGTTTGTTAAAGTTATGAATGTCACATACACAGTTGTCATCTCTGCTGTGCTTTTTTATTTATGTTGCTAGTGTAAAATACCAACTGTTCTCAGTTTTACTTTGTGAGATCTTATGAAATGTACTCAGCATAAAATCATTTGCATGGGCAATTCCAGTTCGATGCTGGTTTTCGAATTAAAAATGAAATCTCAAGAGTGTTGCTTAAAAGCATCTTCTTTTCTGTAAATAAAAGCAAGGGTTTCTGAACAGAAAGATAAAGGGCAGAATTCAGAACATAAGGTAATTCTATTACAAAGAAATTGTGTATGCTGTGCACACGCTCACTTCTGCCCAAAGCCATACGATGAGACACTGAGTTAAAACTGACCTATTTAGCTATAGCCCCAAACCCCACAAGAATATAACTTACATTTTCCAAAGCAAAAATCCTGGAGGAATAGATTATATGGGTTCCTCCCCATGAAACCTTCAGATGATCTTTAATATTCTTAGCTCTCTATAGCACTCCTCATCACTTTTGCAATATTTTACCTAATCAAGTTTCTTTCATGGTAAATCATTATCCACCTGCCAATACGAAAACAGTCATCAGGAGCACTTAGAAATCATGTAAATTCACTAAAATATACAAAAATCTGCACCTTAGAACTGTACGACTAAGCAAAGTCTTATCCTTTAGTCCTGTTTATGTGATAATAAACTGCAGTAAAGAGAGCTAGAAAGATTGATTTCACTGTTCTTTGTGCCCCCAAGATCATAATAAGAAGAGATGGCATTTTATGGGGGAATACTTGAAATTTTGCATTGGATGGTATTGGCCTTTAACAAAAAGATGAGAAATTCCACATATTAGGAGCAAAAAAATACTGCTTTCAGAAACAGCAGCAAGATTAGTGAACACAATAAATAAATTAGATTACTAGCTATCTAATGCTATTCTATTCAGTCCCTGAAAAAGTAATTTCAGGTTTGATATGGATTGTTAAATCTATTAAAGAAATATTGTTACAGAAGCTTCTAAACAGGGTACTAGTATTTAGGAGACTGAAACAGCATTGTTCCAAAATTCATCAACATTCTCAATAAGCATATTTTAAACATGCAGTGCGATGAGACATTTCTGAAATTATGCAAACTTTATCAGTGAGTCATCATCAACGAACTGTCATGATTGAGTAATTGAGATGCCTCAATTTAAACATGAGCTGTGCAGAATGAGGAACTTCAACAGGCTTCTGTATATTTCTCCCAGACATTAATCACAGTGCTAAATCCTTGCAATAGGTAAAACAAGTTGTACAGAATCATAGAATAGGTTCATAGAATAAAATTTTATTATAGAATCGTAGAATGGTTTGCACTGGAAGAGACCTTCAAGATGTAGTTGCGGTCCCCCTAACATGGTCAGGGACACTTCCCACTGCATCTGGTTGCTCAGAGCCCCATCCAACATGGCCTTGTTGTTTCCAAATTTATCAGTTCTTCTACAGGTTTTGAATTGGAATGTTATAGAAGTTTTGGCAAAGTCAAACCAAAACATGGCATTTTTTTTCTTACCAAATACTATTTCAACAGCAGACATGACTTCACTGACTGAAAACAGACCTCAGAAGTTATTTTACGTGTATCCGTTGCAGTAATGTGTATAATCCTTTCAAAGCAATGGATCAAATAGTTATTACCTATTTTTCAGGTAGTATATTGTGATGAAAGATTCAGAGGGAATGATTTATTTGTTCAAAGGCCTAGCAAGTCTGTTTAAAACTACTGCATAACTTGGCAATCTGGATCAATGCTACAACATGATACGTACTGTGCAGTTCACATTTAGGATGTCCTGGGTTTCTTCTGTTGTAGGACTACCATGCACCTGAATCTAGATATCTTCCTATTAAACTCACAAGCATTATTTACTTCAATTTCAAACATGCAAAACAGGCCAGAATGTGTTTTCTTTCTTGTACATCAGCCATTACCCAGTGGAGCCCTCAGTGCCATTACATCTGACAGGAATATAAACCACATTCTATTATGTGAATAGATAGAAAAGCAATGAACAGAGGTCTGTAAATGAGTCAAACTGCAAGAATTTTTGTGACATATTTGAAATCAGTGGGCACATACTGAACCTAAAAGTCTGCATTAGTTTACATTTCAATAAATTATTTACAGAAATGCAAATTAATCCATTATAAATCATTTAATTGCAATGTCTCCTTTATCTCTACAACAAAAGTTTCTTCCTATTCATTTTCCACTCAAGTATGAATCAACCATTCAAGATGAAAATAACCACAAGATTTCACATTGTCTTTTAAAGGTCAACAAACAGTCATTGGAAAGATCAGAAGAAATAGCAAGAAGTAGACGACTTCCATTTTAAAATACCGTGCACATAGAAAAGCTCTTCTGCTTGAAAGAGAAGGCTTTTCCAGACATTTATTGCTGCAACAGTCAAGCAGCCATGCTTGTTTTCGTATCACCTTAGCCTTCTGTTCGTATCACCTAACCCTTCTGAAATGAAAGTAAATTGTCTTTTCTTTACAACACAAAAATTGTGGTGTCATTTTTTGTTATATATTATTTATTTTCTTGATATTATAATACAGTTTCAACAAGCCCCCTCATGACACCATTATGCATGCTCTACCTGGGAGGAGCGTATGAAAATAAGTTACTGAATATGTATAATCATACATGTATAAATGTGTGATCTGAATCAGGAGCTCAAGATTGGCAAGGAGAGTTCCCCTATATTACCTGGTGCCAAGAAATAAAGAATGCGCGTTAACAACTTCTGTTATTGAGTTTTTACTATGCAATTTGGAGACCCAGATGGGACCAATTCTGCTCATTTGCAGACCCTTGCCTTTGGATTTCCTGGTGGGACTCCTCACTTACCTGACTCACTGCAGGAGGGGAAAAAGCAGACCGTCTTGGTAACGCATTCTTTCAGGTTTTGGGGTTAGTATTCAGGTATACCTTTGGTTTGAAAGGTGGCCATAATACATAGAAGACATTCTATGTGGGGTGCTCTATGCATAGCAGATATCAGTATCTGATGCATACTGGGTTTAGGCATTGGGTTTGGATATCTGGAACTGTGAATACTGCCTGTGACATTGTGTGGTTTCAATGTGTATTAATTTTCCTGAT
>VZRI01008358.1:3477-29663 GCA_013397515.1 Upupa epops | reverse complement strand
TCCCCCAAGGATCGGTCCTGGGAGCAGTCCTGTTCAANAGAGTCCCCCAAGGATCGGTCCTGGGAGCAGTCCTGTTCAATCTGTTTATAATGAGGGATTAGGGTGCACTGTCAGCAAGTTTACTGATGACACAAAGCTGGATGGTGTCACTGACACCCCAGCGGACTGTGTTGCCATTCAGGAAGACCTGGACAGGCTAGAGAGCTGGGCAGAGAGCAATGTAATGAGATACAACAAGGGCAAATGTACAGTCTTGCCACTGTGCAAGAACTGCCACTGGTACCAATGTATGTTGTGGATTGACCTGTTGGAGAGCTGTGTAGGAGAAATAGACCTGGGGGTCCTGGTGGACAGCAGGAAGACTATGAGCCAGCAATGTGCTCTTGTGGCCATAGGGCCAACAGCACTCTGGGGTGGATCAGAAGAGGGCTGGTTATCAGATTGGGAGAGGTCCTTCTCCCCCTCTAGTCTGTGCTAATGAGACTACACCTGGAGTATTGCAGCCAGTTCTGGGCCCCTCACTCCTAGAAGGACACAGTGCTGCTGGAGGGTATCTAGCTTAGAGCAACAATGATGATGAAGAAGTAGAACAGCTCCCTTATTAAGAAAGGTTGGTGAAACAGGACTTGCCCTTCATGAACCCATGTTGGCTGGGTCTAATCTCACTTGTTTTGTTGCACTTGCTGCATTACCACCCCTAAAATGAACTGTTTCATAATCTTCCCCAGTACCAAGGTCGGGCTGATGAGCCTGTAGTTCCCTGGATCCTCCCTTCTGCCATTCTTGTGGATCAACTGGGACCTCCCCCATTAACTAGCACTGCTGATAAGTGATGAAGAGAGGCTTGGGAAGCTCTGCTGCCAGCTTCCTAAGCACTCTTGTGTGGATCTGATCCGACCCCATAGACTTACGGATGTCCAGTTGGCTTAGTAGGTCATACACTACTATTTCCTTCATTATGACGGGACCACACTGATCTCCAACCCTACCTTCCATCTTAAAAGCCTTTTGGTTGACTTAACATATCTTAAGCCACATTAAATTTATTTAGTTCACCTGGTAATTCAGTGTATTTCATCAATGGGTAGTTTATTCAAAGTCTCACGTTGTCATTTCATTGATTGCAGATGCACTCTTCAGCAGAATATTGATGGAATTAATTCATAAGTTGTTTAAAAGAAAAAAAGTTACTATTACAGATTTGATCTGCCTAGCATATTGTACTTCGTCAGTTAAATTAGTGTTTTTTATTTTCTGTTGACTAGGGAAGAATCACTATTTTTGTAATGTTTGCATATTTTAGCTAAAGTAAGTGTTCATATTGAAGAATATTTTCATATCAAGGTGTCCTTTTTAGGATCTGACGGATGAAAATGATGCCGCTACAATTGAGCATTGTCTGAATGCTGTGGAGTGGGCTTGTCGAATGCTTCCTTTCTGCAGGTTTATGAATGTTGAAGAATTAGTTCAAGATATAATTTTAAGTCTGCTTGGAGAATTGCCACCAGTGAACAAGGTAAAAGACATGAAAGCTAGAAGAAAACCAATAGGGATTATTGCAAATACTTTTTTTTCTTGTAGAAGCTACTGGTTTGAATTTCTAATCCTGTAAATTCTGTAAATTGGAAATTAGCTACTTGAAAAGATGCTTTATTTTGTGCAGGTGGCAGAGATTTTTGTAAAAGCATTTCCTAATCCTGAAGATATAAGAGTTCCATTAAGAGATAAGTACCATGGACTCCAGCAGCGACTCAAAAACAGTAGTGTTAAAGGTAATGTGCATTCTTCAAGAAACAGTAATAAAACTTTCTTTACCTTACTTACTGATTTCTGACATCATATTTTGTACCCCATGTCACGCAATCATTATAGTTTTCAGTTAAACAATTTTAAGAGGGATTTCTGGCAGATAACTGTGTTTCCTTACTGATGTGTCTCTACTAATAACAGAATATTATGACTTCCAAATCACTTTATGGTGCTTCTTCACTGTCTTTTGTAAATGCTTATTAACTGTGTTGATTTAAAGTTCATTCATGTCTGAACTTGAGGGAATAATGGAAAAGCACACTTGGTTTTCTTTCTCTTACTAGATTCTGAAAGTGAAGTAATTGTGTCAGATGTTATACAAGCTGCTGAAGAAGTGAGAATAAAGGGCTTGAGACGTGTGGAAAGAAACATAGGTCCCATAGAAATAAATATTTGGGAGCCAGCAGAAGAGAGAGCAGCAGATGATGAGGAGCACTGCTATGACAGATTCTCATTAGGCACTAGTCTAAGTAGAAGCACAATTACTGATCTTGAGAATCCTCAGGGATATAGTGATGTCAGCAGAGCAGATACATTTTCTGATGCTTTGTTTATGGGAGAAACAAGAGCTCAAACACCTTTACTCCAAAGGTATGAAAAAATTTGCAGAAGAAAGTTTTCTGTTGAATTTTTAAAAGTTGTCTCTTACTGTTCAAGTAATCTTTTCACTAAACAGACTAATCATCCCTTTGATTAATTTATCAAATAAAGAATTACAAAATCATCAAATCTTAGAACTGCCAATGCCATGTCAGTTACTATGTGACTAAAATATTCTTGAAGTGTAAATTACTATTAGCTAGGGCATGTTTATATACAATACTGCTGACATGCTCTCTATAGAAAAACTGTGGATTCTGTATTTGATTGGTTTGCCACCTTAACATTGAATTAATGTAAATTTGGGGGTATTAGTTTCTTGGTTTTGTGACTAGAGGAAGTAAAGACACTAATGTTGCATTTTGGGTTTTTTTTTAGTGTAATTCTTCTTAAAATGGATTTTGGTGTTAGCAGTACTTGTATTTGTTTTCTTACAGGGAAAATGAATATCAAAGACAAGGAGAAATAGGCAGTAAAAATACCACACATGAGATGAACCTTCTTAATGGGAAAACAAATCATAAAGTAAATGGTCGAGACATGTGTAATAAAAGTAATTTGCCTATTGTTGGCACATGGGAATTTGAACGTGATGATGATGAATATGTTATTTTTTTAGAACTCTTTCTGAGTTATGTTCTTGAGAGAGACCTGGTAAAGAACAGTGACCTGGGAATTCCATTTCTTACTACCTTTTCTGAACATCTTCGAGAACATGAACTAAACTCTCTGGTTTTTGATGCTCATACAACACTAAAATGTAAAAACACAACTAGAAGCCAAAGTGTGTTTAGAGCAGGGTCTTGCTACACTGTCACCCTGGCATCTTGTGATCCAGAAACAATATCTGTCTGTAATGAAAACCAAGGTATTGTGGAAAACCCACAGTCGGTTGTACAGAGAATAGAACCATCTGTGTGTTACCTAACAAAAGCACTCAATGAAGGATTATTTGGTTTAAAAAATCAGTCAATTTATAGAGCTCAAATTGACAACCAAAGAGTCACTGTTGCACCGGCAAGCCAGATCTTTACTAGGTGCACTTGTTCTAGCCTGGAAACTTGGGCAACTTCTCAATACATGTACAAAACTGTGGATATAGTTGAAATTGTACCAGGAGAAGAACTACCTGCAGAATTGGTGGATAAGTTGGGAAGTATTGCAAAATTGCTGGAGTGGATGATCAGATGGACTGATAAAAGACTGCTTTGTGGTTCCAATTATCAAGATTGCTTAGAAGAGTATCGACCAGTGATACACATGAAAACATCAGCAGCTGCTATCCTTACTTCATTGTGGCTGTTAGAAATGTTGTGCAGAGATGGATCACAAGTGAAGAGAGTAACATTTAAGGTAAGAAAGAATGGTGTAAGTTTCAGTGTATGAGTTAGCTATGCCAGTAAAAGAAAACACACACAACTTTCACCTCATAGTTCTGTTCTCACTAAAACCTGTAATATTTAATAACCTTTCCATTATGGATTGCTAGGAAAAGAAACATTCCAGGAATGCTGGAATTTTATCTGTAGGAAGACTTTGGTGATTGAGATTATCTTTGAAAGTCCTGTTAAACACATTTATTTAGATACTGCATTATTTGGGCAAATTCCTACAAGTTTGGCATTGTTTTTAGTTTTAGACATTATTTTTGAAGGAACCTAGTTTTGGAAATACAATATGGAAAAGCAAGAAAAAAAATAATTCAAACCTCCTCAGAGAAACTGTTTTTGGTTTCTTTTGTCTTTGTGGACAGTGTAGGTGGCTGGAGTATTTATTTGAAGTAGCTAAGTATTGAAAAAGTGTATTTTGTCTAGCATTGCTACAGGCTTGGTGCCTATTAATATAAATGAGCCAGAAGAACCTGATAATGATTGCTGTATTGAGGCACAGCTAGATCTCTTGCCCTCTGAGATTAAGATAAGAAGAAAGGCTTTAAAGGGAGATCGTAGTGGGGTTTTTTTTGAGAAGGATGTTTTCACAGAGTGAAAGAAATTTTGACTCTGTTTTCATTTGTGTTTTCTGTTTTCCAGCAAATGACACCTCAATTGTACTTTAAATTCCATGTGTAACTTATTAGCTCTTTAATAGAGAAAAACATATCAGACACTAACATACTCTATGAAATGGTTGTGGTTTTTTTAAAAATAACAGTTATCTTTTTATAGCTGTTGAATTTTCATTATTACTATCAATAGAGTTCAGATAATCAGTGTCACCAAGAAATTGAATCTGTATCAGAAGCACAGTCTAGAACAAAGAAAGAAAGGAGTATGGATGAAGACTCTTCCGGACTGACTAATTCTCCTCTTGATGTTTGGACCATACAAACATATGATACTGTTTCTGAAACTGGTTTTGGGTAATATTTATTTATTTATTTGCTTATTTATAATTGTTTACAATTCAGCGCAATCAAACTCAAGTATTGTTAACAGCTGCATGAAGAAGATTTAAATATTCTCCATCAGCAAACATACCTCTAGATATAAAACAATGTAGCTATTGCCTATTGAGTGAATTTCATATGGGTGTTTATAAAGTTAATGATTTGAAAATGGAATTTCTGATATATAGATTATTTCCGATATATAGATAGATTTCTGATATATAGATAGATTTCCGATATAATTCTGATTCTAATGGAATTTCTGATATATAGATAGATTTCTGATATAACTGATAACCATGGATTTATCAAAGCATTCAGGTAACTTACACTCTCTTAAAGAGTGGAGATGTGAATTCACAATGTTAGCTTATTTTTCCCTGGATCTGTAATGCAGCTATGTTCATATATGGGCATGTCAGAAAAATAGACAGAAAAGGCAGTACCTTTTCTGGTTACTTGTTACTTGTTAATGTCTTTAAAAGTTAATCTTTCTTAAGCTGTTAGTTCTTTAAATAGTTCTCTAAAGTTAATAGTTCTTAACCTGATGCCCTTTGTGGCATTTCTCTCTGTTTTACACTAAAGAAACAAAAGCTGGTATTAGTATTTGGAGATATTACATATGTTTTCTGTGGCAAGTTTTTATTTTTAATAAAGTTTCTGTGAGGGAGATAAATGTAATTTGTACCAGGTAATTTAGAAGTCATGGTGCCTTCCATTTTTGGTCAGTTTTATGTGTTGCGTTTTTCTGGAAACATCCCATCTGAAAGAATGTACTATGAATGTCAGTAAAACATCACAGCTATGCCAAAAAATACTACTAATCTTAGCTTAAGTGAAACTAAGGGACAAAATTTATATACATAAATCACTATGTCACGCTGGTGTTTATTTTACAATTATGCCACCAGCATGCAGTCTGGAAGAAAACAGCATACTTAAACTGGTCATATACTATTATTATTTCTCTTGCTAATTACCTTTTGTAATTCCAATTGCCAGAATGTTGACAAAGTCAGAATTCTTTGATAAGAAGGAAATTAATAATGGAAAGTACTCTGTAGCTCATACGACTGAAGATTTTAATGAAGTGGGGCCGTTTGTTCAGGAATTATATCTAACACCAGAGAGAGGAGGTTTGTTTTTATGCTGTATTCTTTTGCTATCATCTGACATAAAAAACAGTTTTCCCTGGACAGGATTATATCTCTGTCTGTTTATTTAATTTAAAAAAAAAAAATCATTTTTCTATTAAAATTGTTTTATAAATCTTACAAGATTACTTTTTCAACACTAATTTTTTTTTAATTTATGTAAATTTTGCTATAGAGATAGCTCAGTGTATATAAATATACTTAATTCTCTTTTACTGTTATTCAGAATATTAATCTAACTGTGTAAATGTGATTTGAAAGTTATAAGAGCTGAGTAAATGTAGATTAATCTTACCACATTATTACCATGAAAATAAACTGATTTAATTTTTCTTCAGATGAATACATAAGCTCCAGTAGTAACACAGATTTTGAATTTGCGGAAGCAATCACAGAACCATAGTATGGGTTGGGTTGGAAGGGGCCATTAAAGATCATCTAGTTCCAACTCCCATGCTATGTTCAGGAACACCTCTCACTAGACCAGGCTCCCCACAGCCCCATCCAAACTGGCCTTGAACACTTCTAGGGAGGGGGCAGCACAGCTTGTCTAGACAACCTGTAACAGTGTCTCACCACCCTCACTGTAAAGAATTTACTCCAAACATATAATCTAAATCTGCTCTCTTCTAGCTTAAAACCATTTCCCCATGTCCTGTCACTACAAATTCTTGTAAAAAAAAGCCCTTCCATAGGTTTTCTATAGCCCTCTGCAGGTACTGGAAGGCTTCTATAAGGTTCTTCCGGAGCTTTCTTTTCTACAGGCTGAACAGCTCCAGTTTCTTCAGCCTGTTGCCATGGGTAAGGTGCTCCATGCTTCTGTTAATCTTTGTGGTGCTTCTCTGTACCTAGTATAATAGTTAAATGTAATCTCTCAACCCCTTTTTTTCTCACTGGGGGAAAATTGGATAAATGTAACCAGTTGACAGAAGTCATAAGATGGTGCTCTGTGTTTTCAGAGTAATTGTGTTTATTTTGTAGATTTCTTTGAGGAGCCATATGAAACGCCGAAGAGTTCCAATAGCCCTGTCATGGTCAAACATCTAGAAAATCAGAAGGGCAAGGCAAGTTCCAAGTGTACATACAAGCTTTAAATTATTATGAATACTCTCTTAAAAGTATCTTGAGTTTCTCAATACACTTGTGAAATCGAAGTCTTTGAAGTATTTTATTTTTTGCCCTGGTTAAATCAATATTAAAAGTTAAAAGTAATCAAACAGCAGTAAAGTGAGATATGCTGTAAGGCCTTCTAAAAATGGATTGTAAAACTTAATCCATGTGTGCCTATATATATGTGTGTATATATGATTTATATAATCTTATATATAAAAATTACATTTTATCTGTGCAGTGTATAATCTGCTTATAAATATATATTATGTATGCACACATATGGACAAGAACTTGTAAATTAACAAAAACCCCAGATGGCCTTGTGGTTAATAGACCAGATTTTTATGTATAATTTGCTATACTAGAAAGCAGTATTAAGGAGTTTTTTTTCCCCTTTAAAATATATGCTGTCTTTGAAGTTGTCTCAGGGTGATTAAGTAAAACTATCCCATGTTTGCTATTAAATGAAATATATAACAATGCTTATTTTGCTTCTGTTTGTTAAGTCAAATCTAGTTCTGTACAGGTGCCATTTGTTTTTCATGTGTCATCTTTAGTAATAAATCCTTTTTCTTTAAAATTTGCTAATGGCTGTTACACTGAAAAGCAGATTACAATATGGGAGCTTACTTGCCTAGATTTGGTGCTGTTAATGGGCTTAAATATACCCCATTTTGATCTCCAGTTCTGCAGTGTTTTTTATTATAGTGAACGTGTGGCATGCATGAAATCCTACATTTGTTTCACTTAGTTTGCAGATAGATTTTGTGTAATATAATTGCTTCCATGTTGTCATCTTTATCAAGGACAAAACTCTAAATAGTGGTTTAAAAAGAAAGACACTACTGAATCATTAGGCTGTCTCCTTATTTCAGACCTGTAGCTGTCCTCCTGTAAGTATAATAACATGTCCGTGTTTTTTCAGTCGGATTTTTGTAAGTGACTGGTTAATCAAGAATATCTCTCCCTTAGGCTAAAAAATATGGTATTGAAGTAGGAGGGGTATATAAAAATTTACAAGTTGAGATCAATCTTTTTATATCCCAGCAGGTCTCAATTTCAGATACAGATAGTCCCCATGAAGGTGAAAAGGAGAAAATAAAGAAAGGAACTGCTGAACAGAAAGTGTGAGAGATTTCTTGTTCTAATTCATCTTAATCTTCAAATAAGAATCTGGAATAGTTTTGTTAACTATGGTGTCCAGTGAAATTTCAGTGGGTTCTTGGTGTTTGTAGCAACAGCCTCATAGCTCAAAGAAAATGTCAGTCATCTTCTTTGTCACATGCACAGGCTTTTCATGTATACAGAATGAGTGGTTACGCTACTAATGATTAAGTAGTAGAGGTGTGGTGTGTGGGAATTTGTATTTTGTGTCTCGAAAGAGGATAGAGAGTAGCTGGAAAGACTTTCTGGTACGCATTTCCGTCTTGCTGCCTGAAATCTTCAGGTTTAAATCAGATGGAAAGCAGTTATTCTAGGAAAATTATTTGTTACACAGTGTGGAAAAGAAAGAGGTTGGTATCCAGGAAGAACAGAAGACTAAAAAAGGATATGGGCACTAAGATTCTTGGTTTCTGAAAGAGGGAGGTATTCTACACAAGTTAAGAAATTTATTTAATTACAGTATTTTTAAAGTTTCTGTTTTAAAATATTTCTACATTTATACAATATTTTAACACTATGGAAAATTGTAGAAACACTTCACATATGGACATCTCATTTTTAGTAAAGCATATAGTAATAGCTTTTTTTCTTCTTCTTCTTCAACTCAGATTAGCTTCTTTTTTTTTTCCTGCTCTTTGTGTTGAATAGACAGAACCTTTTCAAGGCTTTTGTTTTGAGTCAGTTTCTGATTGCTAGGGAGACAAAGCATAAATGTCAGTACTTACCAGCTCAAATTGCAGTCTAATGCAGTATTCAAAGTAATGCAGATTGGTATAGCTGTTGATTAGGTGGCTTTAAGGCTTTTTATCTCATACTAACTGAAATACTTTTCAAGGGATTTTATATATGTGTGTGCTTATGTGCATGTCAATGTTTAAAATGAAAACAAACACTTTAACTAGTTAGTGTAATGTTTACAGTACTATTTAAAAATGTTTAAAAACATTACTGATGCAGTTACTGGCACTGTTTCTCACCCTCTTTAGAAAAAGATGATAAAGATCCTTGGTAAGATAAACCTGTAATGTTTTATATAATAAAAAAATCGACTAATCATGTTACATTTTCTGTCTGAAGAAATATGTCTAGATTTGATTACAAAATATTTACAGGTATAGGATATAGTACCTGCAAATTGTAGTCCTACTAGCTCTTTTTAAAACCTTTTTTGTACTGTAATCCTTCAGGATTATATACTTTTTTGTGCTATCCGTTGATTTAGAATGAGTCCAGAGAAGAGCAGTTAAGTTGGTAAAGGGCCTGGAAGGTAAGCCCTATAAGGAGAGGCTGATGGAGCTGGGTCTGTTTAGCCTGGAAAAGAGGAGGCTCAGGGGTGACCTTATTGCTGTCTATAACTACCTAAAAGGTGGTTGTAGTCAGGTGGGTGTTGGTCTTTTCTCCCTGGACACTGGAGACAGGACAAGGGGTCACAGTCTTAAGCTCCATCATGGGAGGTTTAAACATGACAGTAGGAAAGAGTTTTTCACTGAGTGATCCGATTTTGGAACAGGCTGTCCACGGAGGTGGTTGGGTCACCGTCTCTGGAGGTGTTTAAGGTTAGGCTGCATGAAGTGTTGAGTGGCATGATGTAGATATCAGATGTTTAGTTTTACTTGGTTGGTTTTAGGTTGGACTGGATGATCTTTAAGGTCTTTTCCAGCCTCATCATTACAGTGATACTGTGTGATTGCTCTCTACACCTACCTGAGAGGTGGTTGTTGGTCTCTTCTTCCAAGTTACAAGTGATAGACTGTCTAGGAAAATGATTGGATCACCAATCCCAGGTGTGCTTAAACTTTGTGTAGATATGATGCTTAACGACACAGATAAGCAGTGGGCTTGGGAGAGTTAGGTTAATGGTTGAACTCCATCTTAAAGTTTTTTTGCAACCTGAATGACTCTGTGATTCTATCTGGTATGTGTTAATTTTAGTTGTTTAGTGAAGTCAAATTTTGATAATGGCACATTTAATTATTTAAGTGAAAGGGAATATTCCTTTTTTCCTTTTTCAGTTAATAGTTTCCAGTATCTGTTTGATTTTATTACTAACAAGGCTTTTTTGTAAAATTGCTTTCTGTCTATCTTTAATTAATATAACTTTTCAGTATCCTTTTGAGTGAAAAACCAGAACTTACATCTTTGTTATTGTTTTCACTCACTATATTAGGAAAAAGGTGAAGATTTTAAATTTAAATGTTAAATTGTTCCTGCAAATCAATTATGCTTTAGAAAAATGAATGTAGCCTTGAAGTTTTCTGGATTTATGGAAGACAAACTCATATAAATCTTCTGGACTATGTTTGTATTTCATAGTTTTCTCTTTTCCTTTTGAAGTAATACAGAAATTTCTCTTAGTGATGTTCAGCCTCCTGAAGCTACAGTGGCAACTATCTCAAGTATTGCTTCCAGTGCTTCCATTTACAGAAAGAAGCAAGAAGCAAAAGAAGTTCTTCCTACAGAAGATAAAGTAAACACATCAGAAACTGTCAGGCAGATGCTCCAAGATGAAATGTTTAAGTTAGTTCAGGTAAGATATTCTCATTATTGAAAATAAGCGTTCACAATAGACTATGTTACTTTAAAAATACAATTACTTCCATTGTTTTAAGTTATCTTCGATGTGTTGGTCCTTGAAAGATTTCAGATTTCCAGTTCCATGTAAACTACTGTGACTTACAGAACGTTAGGAATTGGAAGGGACCTCAAAAGATATGTAGTGCAGTCTCACCACCAGAGCAGGATCATGTAGATGAAGTCACACAGGAATATGTTAAGGTGGGTTTTAAATGGCTCCAGAAATGGAGACTCCACAACCTCCCTGGGCAGCCTGTTTCAGTGCTTTGTCAGTCTCACCATGAAGAAGTTTCTTCTCATGTTTATATAGCTGTGTTCCAGCTTACACCATTGCCCCTTATCCTGTCATTGGATGACACTGAGAAGAGCCTGGCTTCGTCCTCCTGACACTCACCATTTACGTATTAGTAAACGTTAGTGAGGCCACCCCTCAGTCTCCTTTTTTCCAGGCTAAAGAGACCCAGCTCCCTCAGCCTTTCCTCATAATCGAGATTATCCACTCCCTTCATCATCTTTGTGGCTCTGTGCTGGACTTTCTCAAGCAGTTCTGTGTCCTTTTTGAACTGAGGGGCCCAGAACTGGACACAATATTCCAGATGTGGTCTCAACAGGGCAGACTAGGGGGAGAGGAGAACCTCTCTCCTGCAAACCACAGACCTTCTCATCTACCGTAGGATGCTATTGGCCTTCTTGGCCACAAGGGCACACTGTCCACCAGGACCCCCAAGTCCCTTTCTGCTACGCTGCTCTCCAGCAGGTCATTCCCCAACCCTATACTGGTACCTGAATTTGTTGTTGCCCAGATGCAAGACTTGGCCTTGTTGAATTTCATTAAGTTCCTCCCAGCCCAATTGTCCAGCCTGTTTAGGTCCTGCTGAATGGCAGCCCAGCCGTCTAGTGTGTAAGCTGCTCCTCCCAGCTTTGTGTTATCAGCAAGGTTGCTAAAGGTACACTGAGTAGTGCTGGTCCCAGTACTGACCCCTGAGGGACTTTACTAGGTGGAGGCTGACGACTAAACTAGTGGTCACATTGACCACTACTGTCTGGCTTCATCCTGCAGCCAGTTCAAAATCCACCTCACTATCTGGTTTCTGAGGCCACACTTCCTCAGTTTAGCTGTGAGGATGGTGTGGGAGACTGTATGAAATGCTTTACTGAAGTCAAGATAGACCACATCCATTGCTTTGCCATCATATATCCATCTGGTGATGTCTTCATAGAAGGCTATCAGGTTGGTCAAGCATGACATCCCATTGGTGAAACCATGCTGACTGTCCCTAATGACTCTCTTGTCCTTGATATGGCTAGAGACAGCGCCAAGCACAAGTTGTTCCATCACCTTTCCAGGGATGGAGGTGAGGCTGACTTGTTTGTAGTTTACCCGGCTCCTTCTTACCTTTTGTGAAGATTGGGGTGACATTTGATTTCCTCCATTCCCCAGGCATCATTCTTGTTCCCCATGACTTACCAAAGATGATGGAGAGTGGCCTAGCAATGACATTAACCATCTCCCTTAGCACTCACTTGTGCATCTCAGCAGGACCCATGGATTTATGGAAATCCATACTGCTTAATTGGTCTCTAACCCAGTCCTCATCAACCAAGACAAACTCCTCCTTTGTCTTGACATGGTTTGGGACCTTGGTGGTCTGGGCCTCATCAGAATGGTCTCCAACAGTATAGACAGCGCTAAAGGACTCAAGAAAATTAGTAATATAATAATAAAAGTTTGAGTGTGTTTTAGTTCATATCACTTCATGTGCTCTGATAGTATAGATTAGGAGAAATTCTGAAGCTGTAATACGTTTGGAGCTATTCTAGGGTTTAGTTTAGTGCTGTAAAACATTTTTATGTGACCTTATATTTACTCAAACTACATTAAGAGGTGAATTTGTGTCTTTAACATAATCTGTCTGTGGCAGATATTATATATTAAAGTTCAATACAATGAACAATCAAACGAGTCATTATTGAAACATTGCTATGTTTATTTTGTCACCTGCATAGTATAGTAGTATAGCATATAATATATACGGTATATTGTATAGTAGTGTAATGAGCGGTTACAACACAGCCTAGATAGAATTCTGTGTGCTAAGATTTCTGTGAAAGTTGTTTACAGTACTGGCTTTTATGTGTGTACCCAGCTACAGCAAATCAACTTCATGAGTTTAATGCAAATAGTGCAGTCATCTTTTGCCAATGTGACAAATGTGCAACAAGTTTTGCCACAGTGTCAGTCTGTTCACCTGGAAGGAAGCCAGCCTGCACACAGTCCTGAAGGCAGTGGCTCTTTGAAAACACAACTGCCCACTCAAGAAATTAAAGAAAGACTTGGTCAAAAGAGTGCTATTTTCCAAACAAGTAATAATTTAAGAGATGAAAGCATCAATGGCCACAGAGAAGTAAGTGTATCAAACTATTGTTTATGTTGACTGTTCTTTTTATCCAACATATTATTTATCCTGTTAAATTAGGAAATGCTTTTCTAGTGATTGCTGCATTTTTGTGCATAGTTAGCGCACATTGCTATTACAAGGTGCTTGTAAATACTGTTTTGTTTACCTTTCTGCTTTAGAATCATCTGGATGTGAATGTTTCTTTAAACCCACTAGGAAACAACTGCAAAAAAACAGGGTCTGGTCCACTGTCTCAAGATTTGCATTCTTCAACTCCTGCTAATCCTCTTGATCTCATCCCTTCTTCCTCATGCTTCCAGGAAACACCAAAGCTTATTCCTGTTGAAAAAACTGTGAATTACTCAAATGGGTTTCCTTTGCTTAAGCTTGAATCAGGTTATCATTTCAAACCAGCATTTTTACATCAAATAGAAATGTCATCATCTAGACGACCTTCAGTACCACGAGTAGCATGGAGCTCATCATCTTCCTTGTGGAACCATCAGTTGTCATGCACACCAAGAAAAAGTAGCAAGTCAAAAGAAGATTTGAACAGAAGTTTATATGATCCTGAGATCACAAGTCAGAGGCATGAGGAAGAGAAAAGATGGGCAGAAACAGTGCATAAACAGCCTCCCACATACCTGAATCTAGATCCGCATGAAGGACAGCAAAACATTTTGCCTTGCCAGCGATTCCCTGCTAGTATCCCACTGTTGCATGTACAACTTGAACAAGTACCTAGTCTTCCACTGGTTGCGAGACAGCCAGTTAGTGCAACTTTAATACCTGCTAAACCTGCAATAAAGAAGATTGACTGCAAAGGAATATCACTACTCCATGCTACTTCACCTAAAAAAAAAAAGGTACTGGATTTAAAAAATAAATTACTCTAAGCTGTACAGGTTTTTGTTTCATGGTTTCCAGACTATAGAATTCGGAAGTGTTCAGCACAGCTGTCATAAGGGATCTGAAGTACTTTCTTACTGGCTTGTCAGTATGGGCAAGCTGCAAACCCAGAATTGTTTTTAATAATGTTTGATTCCATAGTTCATTGACATTCAGTAATGAATGTAAGGAATTTACAATCTAAAATACTACGTAACATTTTTTATGGCAGTTGATAACCTGATGTTTTGAAAAATGTTGTTCTGATAGGCTCTCATGTGCTTGTAAATTCCCAGTGAAAAGAATGAAAAAGTGCTTCTTCAGTCCTTGTCTACATTGCTTAAGTCCTACCGTCATCCTCAACAATATACATTAGACATGCAAGTATTAGTGAAATACATAATACGGAGAAAATCGATACATGTTCATTAAAGTGCAGAAAGTTGTTTACGTGTATACACATTAGCTGAGGTTTTGGTCTGGTAGTATTCACATTACATTTTCACTTGGTTACAAGTTGCTACAGGAGTTGTGTTGATGTAACTGAGATCCAAACTGGACCTGCTCTTTATCATCCTATCTGACTAGGATTCTTCCTTCTTCTTCCTACATTACTATCTAGTTTTGCTTCTTTCTTTCTGAAAGGCATCAAAATTCATTCCACTTCAAGATCTCATTGCATTTGAGCAGCACCACCAGTATCATCATCCTGTGCCCAGTACATCGTTTGGACAACACCAAGCTGAAACTATCCAGTTACTAAAAACTGATGTTGAACCATTTGAACAAAGAGATGTGCAGAATAATAGAAAAAGGCAAGTCCAATTTTTAAAGTGGGTCTTCATTTTGAAAGATTTAGCTATGCCTTCTAGCTTTAAAACCAGTGGGATTTTTTTACAGCAGCTTCAAATTCAGTGGCGTTGGATGTAATTCTTATGGAGGAGAATAATAAGGAAAGCATTATATGATTTCAGTGCAGTTCAAGATACAGGCTCTGTTCCTGAATCCAAACAATGACAAGCTCAATTTCTGCTGAAGGAAATATTGTGTTTTGATTTGCTAAGTGTGTTATTACTTTTGAAATTCAGCTTATTCTTTTTTATCCATTGTACAAGCTCTTACAAGTTTTATATTGTGTACACATTTTTGTTCAGTTCCTATACACTGTTGATAGATGCCTGAGGTTTCACATACCTGAGATTTCCATGGAACAATTAATACCATAATTATCTCTAGATTTAATGCCATAGTTATCTCTAGAACATAACAGTGGTTCTTTTAACTCTGGAAGCTGAAAACACTGACTCTTGAGTTTTTCACTCGTAAAATGAAAAGTGTTAATGCATAACCATTTTGTCACATCCTTTGAAATGCTTGAAACTGCAGCTGTTGTCTTACCCAATAATAAGGAAAGTTTGCCACATATTTGAAGTTTCTACAATAAGGGTAGTTTCTCTCAGTAAAATTTCTTACGAGGTTCCTAGTAGTCATTTTGTGTAATAACAATTATTTTACTGTACACAGAATATAGACGTAGAATGTTATGCAGTTTGTAATATTTGGTATAAGTAGCTTATTAGTGAGCAGATTTTGGTGTGATTGTTAGTATATTTATGAGTTCCTACAAAAATTTTATGTAGATTTCTGGTAGGCAAAAGAAGCGTGTTGAACTGATCTGTATGCAATCATTGTATCTGTTTTTCCATCCTTCATTTCAATGTATGTGTATTAATAGTAGTATTTCTTAGGAAACAGTTACAAGTATTTTTGTTGTTTTAGTGCAGTTCTAATTTTTTTATTTTCAACTGATATGTTGACAGACAAAAGAGGCGTGATAAGAAACAAATGAAAGAGAAGGAGGAAAGGAAGAAACCAAGTGTGTTCGACACAGGAGACTCCATCAGTATTAGTGATACAGTGAAGATTGTTGAATCAGAGACTGGGGTATAGAAAAACAGGTTTTTCTTTGCCTTTTTTCCCATGCAAATAGAGAAGAAAAAAAAAACCCTGGGAATTGTAAATGGGAATAATCATGTAATTCTCTTCCATGCTGTAGTACACATCTTTCATTCAGGTGTTTTTCCATGAACAAGAGATTTACTTGTACAAGGCTACTGTTGCTTTTTCTGGACCAGCAACTTTGTGTGTTTATGCATTTTCGATATCTCTTACCATATTTGGGGTTTCTACTTGCAAAAACAGGCTTCAAGCTAGAAGCCTAGCAGATTTAAAGCTAGATCACTACTTGGAGCAGCAGGCTCTATTTCTGGTCTATACCATACCTTTTTTGAGACTTCCTTGTCCAGCACAGTAGCTGGAAAGCTATAATCAGATCTGAGAGATAATTATGGTACATCAGAGATAATTTATACTCAAGGAATGATGAATTTGTATTACTACAGAACACTCCAAGATACATAAAAAAAAAGAACATTACATACTAATTCTGCTAAGTGGGGATGGATCAGAAGAATTCAAAATGGGAGTAAAAGAAGTTACCATGATTTTTAACTTTTTTTCCAGAAATCATTACACAAATAAGGTATATTGGAAAATTAACAGCGTCAGGGAAGCCTTTAATTGACACTGGAGTTTTTATTTAACATCATTCTTTTTATCCTTGTACTAGGATCAACAAGCAAAATCTACATCTTACCTTCAAGATGTTTTTTTCATTTCAATGGGCAAGTACAAGTCTTTTTTAATGCTTAGAGTACTTGAATAAAATAAAGAACATACGTTTGTTAGATTTCAAAGGAATATTCTGTAGTCACCAAGGTGTTAAAAACTCAAATTATATAGTCAGTATCATGGCTCATGAGACAATTCCCCAGAAAATTGGCAAACCTTTCAGGATCAACAAATATAGTCAGTTTTTAGGGGATTGGTGTGGAGAAAGATGCAAGTAAATTTAGTGTATCAGTTGTCTGTGGACTCAAGTAATTATTAAAATTTATAGGTGTAGTTTAAGTTCCTTAAAAGTAAGTTACAATCTTGTGCTTATAAGCAGTGAACTCCAAATAATAACAGTATGTGAAGTGAATTTCAGTAACTGTAGTTCAGGGTGATTTCTGTTTACGTGATTCATCAGAACAACGCTATAAGCAGTGCTTTCAAATTGTAAATATGCTTATTTATAAAAATGTATATTTCAGTTATATTTCCTTGTATAATTGTACTAAATTTAAGGCTCTTTTAAAAATGAACTGAAAGTTTGCCTTTGAGAAATACTGGCTGGCAAAGCACTACAGAAACATTAGTAAAGAATTAAAGTTATACATGTTGTAAATATTTTTCCCCCTTCTGAAATACGAAACGTATTGTTAGTGTACAACATATTAACATATTTCATTTAAAAGTTGCGTGTCCAGATTTAGTCTTGATTTCAATTCAATTTAACATTGAAAGTTTTAGTACAGTTCCACAGTCATATAAGACAGGTAGTGCAGACTTTCCTTGCGATGATTTGTGATGTATGCTTAGCGAAAATTATCTGTTAGAAGTGCAAAGAAAGAATGTAATAAAGCATTTAGTTTTGAGTTAATGCCATTGCTTTCAGAGGTTTCTAATTCTTCCATTGTTTGTAGACGTCTGTTGTGTATTGTCACATTTTAGACAAAACAGAAGAAGCAGTTACTACTTCAGCAGACCTACATTACATGGCTTCTATAGGAAAAAAACCAGCAGACACTCAAGATGCAAGTACAAATACTCATCAAGGTAAGTGCTACCGATTATTTCTGATATTGTTTTGTGTATGAGGTATGGTACTTGGTTAATTTCCAAGTGCAGGAAGTTGTTAAAGGGAAAGAAGTTTTTTGTGCTGTACCTTTCTCTTTAAAAAGCGTTTAAGTAGAGGATACTGGATTATTAGTTTAAATAATCATAAACAAGAATGTCATTGGTTGATCCTGTTGATGAGGACTGAGATGAGATTAACCAATTCATTTAGTTAATAAACTAATATGTTAAAAAAACAGCAAGAAACAGGGGCGTTTAAAAGAATGCTTATTAGGTGCAGGCTAAAACAAAACTCAATTTGGGGAAAAACAAGAAGACACATTTAATTCACACAGCATAAAAACCCAAACACAAAGGCAGAGATTAATGACACGTTTTTTACATACTGAGTTGACCTGATACCTCCACCGCCTCAAGGTCAGGAAACTTTTAGAAGTTATTTACCTTGTAGGAACATAGTGACTGTAGCTCAGTCCAGCTTTTCTGTGCTCAGTTCTTTTAAGAGTAAGTTCACCATGTTCTGTGTACCTCTAAACCAGTCTTCCACACCCAGTATGCCAATTCCTATGAATTATAAACAGGAGAAAACTCCTCATTTCAGCCAGCAGTGGATGGACAGTCAAACCTTCCCCTCACTAATCTTTGAGGTTCTTTTGGCATAGCAGTTCCCAGTCCCTCACCAAATACCTGCCAAATTCAAAGTACAACAGAGTATTACTGATGTGATTATGCAAGGTTCTCCTCAAGGTTTAAGTCAGTTCTGCCATGATTTTTTCTGAAAGCTTAACTTAGCTTGATTTTATCTAAATTCATTTTAGACGATATATAACATGTGACCCAAATTATTCCCCTCACTTTTTCCCCTCCAACTTTATTTTGGTTGTGAGTTTTGAAATCAGAAATATGTGGTTAGGTAATGCATCAATGTCTTTAATTTGATTTTGGTTTTTTTTTGTCCTATCAAGTACTTAAAACATACCAGGATGTTGGAGTCAATACTGGAAATGAAGTTTCCAAAGATAAAAAAAAAGATTCTGTCATGACAGTTCCTGTATCAGGTGTGGCTTCTGTCTGTCTTCTTTTCTTGTTCTGGATGTCTATAAAAATACTACATTTTAAACATACGTGAGGTAGCTTAATCCAGGATGTAGATAAGATGCTAATTTATCCAACTTCTGGAAAAGAACTGTGAAATAACTATAGTACTCTTAGGAAGTTTGGCTGGAATTTTTTGTGGTGCAGTGTACCTATGCTACTGTATTCATATTAAAGGAGTAACATATGTGGATTTTAGTTTTCTTTTAGCATGCAGCTTATCTTGGGAAGTTTGTGTTATGTAGGTAAAGTGAATTGATCAGTAAGAGGTTACGCCAGATTGCAGCTCCATATGAAGTAGTTGACCTAATTATACAGTTAATTTGCACATCTATTAAGTTGTGTTATGGTCTCAAGTGGGAATTTTATTCTGAATTAGTTGCATTTTGCTTCTATTTGTAAGACAAAACGTAGAAAATAGCTTTGATTTTGAGCTAAGTAAGCTAGTTTTGTTTTTTTCTCCTATTTTAAGTTAAATCCTTGATAAATGCTACTACATAGAATTCCGTGCATGAGTGTATTCCCTGTGGTGTACCAAGTGACCATATTAATTTTTTCTTCCATTTAAAATTCATCAGACTTGTTCTATTTGGAAGATTTGTTTTACTACATCAAATGACATCTTTGCAGTTAGTTCATTAGTAATCAAGTAGTATTATTTATTTAGACCAAGTGAAAATGCATATTTATGTTTAACTTGTTTGGGACAGAATAGGAAATTAATAACAATTTAGACTGCAGCAAGTTGGTTTGATTTGAGTCTTTTGTGTACTTTTCTGCTAATTTATCGCCAAAACAAAAAGTAATTTATTGTTAAAGCAAACATCAGAGAAACCTATTAAGCTACATTACATGTGTTTTTTAAAGATGTGTAGATCAAATCTTGTAATTTAGAGTAGAATTGTTTCTAAATATCTTGTATGAAGTTTTGTAGATTTTGTTGCAACTATAATCTTGAATATTATTCTTTTTGATAGAATCATCCAGTGTCCCTGAGGTAATACTTTCAGATATGTGTGTAAACCTGAGGTTTACCACTGAAGTGAATGCAGGACTTTTGCCTTCCTTCCCATCAGATGCACCTGATTTGGTTAGTGTTCCAATGTACATATGGTTAAAATACATTTTAATTATACTATTTGTCATACCTCATTAATTTGAGTTTGTTAGGTCTGGGTAAGTAAATCTTGTAATACCATAAGGAATATTTTGGTTATTTTTTTCTCCAAAACAGGAAGTCTTTAAAGATAAACAAAGGAGATGGTTAACAATGTACTGTAAACACTAATGTATGTAAAACATATACTGTATAATTCTTCATGATCTTGTTTAGAGTGAACATGAATACGTCAGTGTGATTGACATTGAAGACAATGGCTTCCTTAACAATTTGCCCATGATACCTGAGTCTGTAGAAGAGACAGATACTGCACAGCAAAATGAGAAGTTTGAAATCCTATCCACAGCAAAACCTCATCATGTGGCAGTTTCTATTAGTAATGCAATTCCAACCGAGGTGCTTCAGAATAAAGGTAAATCCCATTGTTATTAAATAGGAAGAAAATCCTGTACACCATAGTTGTAATACATTTACCTCCCCCAAAAAAACCTACAGTCTTCACCCAGCTCACATCTGGCATTTTTTAGGCTTATACATTTGACTTCTGATAATTCCTGTTTCCTAAAACATACTGTTTGGTATAGTACAACTCTGCCTGATAACTTGGAGTACTTAAGTTTTTGCAGTTGATTCAGTGATGTTGATGCTTTTGTGTTTTATTTTGTTTGGGTTTTTTTTTTTTTTTGTTTCAAGATGATCACCTGAAAAATTTATCAAGCCAAGTGCAAAAGGAAGGAAAGAAATCAAACTTTGGTAGAGATAGTGTAACTTGGAATATAGTGCATGAAGGTGATAGAATTTCATCTGAATTAATTAGAAACGAATACTTCTTCACAAAGCAGCTGGAAATGGATATTCAGTTACAGACACTACAGAACATAACAGAAAATATGGAGAAGGATTTCAGAAATACTGAAGTGGTGAGTTCGGACTGCTAACTCTTGTGTCTGAAACAGTTTTGTTTTGTAACTTCTTTCAGCTAAAACCAAACTAGGAATTTTGTAATTATGTATTTTCATATCTGCTTTAGTGTATGTTGAGAGACATCAAGAAATATAAAATTTTTTCCCCTACATTTAGTGCTGTATCTGTTTGCTGACAAGGTTACAATGGGCCAAGTGCTGTCCAGAATGGGGATTGTCTTAGTGAATGGGCAGGATATGTTTAATGTAACACAATTCTCTGTGTCTGGGTAAATGGAATGGCACAGCAGTTCAGGCTGTCCAGGAAAACTTTTTGGTAAAGATTTCTGCAGTTGTGCCTCAGCCTTTCATTCTGTGACTATTCTGGATCGTGTGCCTGTTTTTGTCATAAAACATTTGCACTTTTATCATCTTTATAAATCTAAATATAGAATTAAATGCATTTTCGGAAAAGTGAGTTCAGATAATCTTATGCAATTCAGGAATTGTTATAAGTCACGATAGAGATAACAATTAAAAACTTCAAATTTGCTAACTACTTAGTACTATATCTAGTGTAATTTGCCTAAAACTTCAAGTGTGGCTGACGTGTGTATGTGAAGTGGGGAATGCTGGCAGTAATTTCTCCACAGTACTTTGGCTTTTCTATTAAGTGTAGAGTGGGAGTGACTAAACTAAGAATGAGCCAGTGGTTCTGATTTTAGCTACTTGGTAAAAAAAAAAATACCTTTTTCTTTGCACATCAAGAAAACTAAGTCACTTCCTATGTCCTGAAGATGTGTCTGAATGAGGTCAGTGGCACTGTGTAATTCCACAGGATTTACTTTTTTAATAATCATTTAAACAGTATCCATGGCCGTTCCTTGCATGTATTCACGGGAACCTCTTTGTGTAGATCTTATCCTTCACCAAGGCAATTATCTAGCCAGATTTTTAAAAGCCTTTGGTGAAATCTTTATGTACCCTTTCTGTGTTTCAGCATTCAACTCTTCTGGATTTTAGAACTACTTCTGGATATCCAACCAAATCCTTGACGATAAACCCACTTTTCTTTTTTGCCTTTGCTTCAGTGCTCACAATGTGATGTCATGTATATTAAAAATCAATGTAGAGGCCTATTCTTCACTGAATAATGTTCAGTAAAATGTCTCAGTCTCAGTTAATCAGTTTTAGTTACCACATTCTGTTTATAAACTTCAGGAACCTCACAACTTGTGAAGAATACGGAAACATTTTTATTTCTATGTTTTTTAGATAAAACCATATTTTAGATAAAATGGAAAGCTTCAGCTGTTTTTAAAATAAAAATAATGTAATCAACAGAACTGAATCTGTTCACAGTAATTGTATATTTTATTTCTTCTCAGAGTAAGGGTTTAGAATATTGAACTCTTTAGATTAAATGAAACTACTTGAGTGACGTTGATTCCTAAATTTTCTTTGATTTGTATCAGGATATTCCATTAAAAATACAATTCTGAGTAAAGACAATGTGAATAAAGAAATTTCGCATGAATATCTGCAGTGTAAGAAATACCTTGAAGAATGTACCATTACTTTATTTTTGGGTTTCATTTATAGCTAGTGAAACTAATAGAAGAATTTGAAGCAGCTGCCAGTTCAGACCATGGTGCTCATCATTCATTGTCCGAAGATGCTAGAATTGATGGTATGTGTTAAGTTAATAGGAGGGTAAATTTGCAATTGAATATTAAGCTTAACTAACTTCTAATTACCTCTGAAGTTGAATGCTATCCCAGAAGGTACTACTGAAATAGGCCAAAAAAAATCAAAATTGTGAGAGAGGAACAAAATCAGTGGTAAAAAAAATTGAGTACTGCTTTAACAAAATGCATTTGAAAATATCTGTGTGCTTCGATATTTCCCAAAATCATAATTCAGGAATTTGGTGTAGGATTTAAAAGATAATATTTTTCTGGTCTCCTACAATCAGAACATATAAAAGGGTATGAAATCTATCTTCAGTTCTTTTCTTTATGAAGAAAGTCCTTTTTATGCATTTTTGTGACTTTTTAGTTATTATATTTGTTGATTTTTAGTAAAAACTTACATGATCTTAACTCTTTGTTAGAGCTGATGTAACAAGCAGCTACTGTGTTGTGCCAAGGAGCATATTAAGATACATACCTCAAGTTCATTTTACATTCGTACCTGAATAGTCTAACATAACTTGTGAAATTAATGCACAGTCAGTTGATAGAACCAAACCATGTGAGTGTCTGTATTTATATGTAAGGTAGCATGTCCATTAGCCTCATACAGAGGAACTCCCAGGTTAGTCCTTTTTGTTCACAAGCACAGGATTGGTACGTATCTCAGATCTGGTACTACCCTATCGTAGGGAGGCACGACTGACCTATGTGCTAGGTGTTCTAGATTTGACAGATCCCCGTTTTGCATTGTGGATTTTTTTGCATTGTTCTACTATATTTATAATTTTTCATGAAATCAGAACATCGATTAGTATGATTTTTGAAAGTGTTACAGATGATGAAGAGGTACATCCTGTACCCAGTTACACTACATCAAAAGTACACTCTCCTGCCTCTGCCATCTCTGATTCTGACTTTCCCAGTGGCATAAAGTTATCTTCTGGTATAATCTTAAATGGTTTTTTTTTTTGCCTTTTTGTCCTTTTAAAAATAATACTCTGTTCTTGTACTACTTTCTTACTGATATTACACAGAATGCTTTGTAATGCCAGTAAGCTCATTAATGTTAATTCTCATTCTTTCTAGATTGCATTATTTACAGCAGTTTTATGGATGTGCATTGGTAACGAGTTTGTTACATGATGGAAGAGTATCACTTAGCTTTGATAACAGTTCATCAGTGAATTATACCTGCACTCCAATTCACCATTACTGAAAGAACATTAATAACTTTGTGTCTCTTCCTGAAACAAGTCACTGTGTGAATTTGTAATTATTCAGTTAAGTGTACGAGAATATAAGTAGGCACAGCGCCGTAGAACACTCATAGCCTCTTCCCAAATCTGGCTTTATCGTCTTTTGTCACCTTCTTGTGTTCTAGAGAGGTGAGATTTCTATTAAATTGAAGCCACATTAGCAAAAAGAGGCAAGAACTACTGGCTTTGTCCTAAGGCGTTATTTTATTAGGCCTCATTTAATCTTGCAAATTGACAGTAAATGGATTTTTATAAGTGTGGAGGCTGAAGTAGCATTCAGAAGAGGAGGAAAAAACACTATGCAAGCAATCTAGTTTATTTGGATTTAGGTTGGACTGGATGATCTTTAAGGTCTTTTCCAGCCTCATCATTACTGTGATACTGTGTCTACAAATGTAGAGTGTCTTGCTTTGTTTCTGCATTGTCTATCTTGCTTGCATTGGTAACTTGCTTGCGTAATGTAACTTTGGTAGTCACATCTGCAACAGTGTCTCTTAAAAGGAGTTGAACATGTTTCTTGTATCTGCATACTGAGGAAGTGAATCTCAGATAGCATACGTACAGAGATTAATTTTGAAAACAGTAATACACATACAGTGTTCTCATTAAGTATAAATGTGTTATTTGGAAGCTAGAAGAACATAAGTGGTACTAAGCTGTAACTGTAAAGTTTAGTACAGTTTAGCTTAGGAAGGAGAGTAGTTTTCTTTCTTCCAACACATCTGTACTACTGTTAAGCCACATTTCCTGAATTCCAAGTGTTTGCAGCTTGGCTTCTTTGAGTAAATGGCAGTATTCCATACAACACTGTATAGATACTTGGAACAGGTAATTACCTGAAACTGATAAAGCTTAGTTTGATTACAGCAGGAAAGGGACAACAGTGATCTCATCTAGCTAGCAAAATTGTCCATGTCAGTCAGGGAGCTGTTAATGTTCTCTGAAGACTGTAATAACCCAGCCATTGATGATATGCTCTCTCAGAGGTCATTAAGCCTATGAACGGTATTAATTTATTTTTAATGTCAGCATATTCATATTAACATTGCTTTGTGTTTTATCCCATAGACAATTTAGTGTATGCATTATTCGTTTGTATTCAGCTTACTAATAAAGACTGTTTCTGTTTCAGGCTTTTGTGTAACTGGAAATCGATGTGATAGGTATGTGTTATGACATTGATTCTGTTGAAAATTTGTTTCCTTGCAGCTCCTACTTTTGGTAGGACATGGCACTGTCAACATGGAGTTATCACATAACATTCTGGCATTGATTTCACACTGAATGAAGGCCTTTGCATTAGTTTATTTCAGGTGTTTACTCTGACTCTGGTAGTGCCTGTTAGATTTGCTTTACAGATGTTCTACTTTGAATTAGTAACATGCCTACTTCAAACAACTGATCTAAGTGATGTTGCTGACATCATCAGTGATCTTGTAGTAGAAGGCAACATCTCTGTGTCAGGTCTGGGCTTTACGAAAGTACAAGCGAAGAAAACCTCTAGGTATTACTATGGCTATGTTCTGTTTTGTGTTAGTTAAATAATTTTAACCATGGTTATTCTTGTAATAGCGCATGCCCTGCTTGTGACCAGCTGGCAGATATACTTCACCCTATTAATCACAACTCTCTGGGAACAGCCAGCTGTCTCGGTTTAGGAAGACAGGTACTAAATTCTTTCAATTTAAAGGCCTTCAGGCAAAGGGTTTGGAGAAAAAAAAACAACAATTCTTTATTAAGAACACTAAGGAAAAACCCAACAGTACACCCAAACAACCAGTCAAAAGAAAAGTCCTAGGGATCCCAACAGAGCAAAATAAAACCTGTCCCAGTTCGGTGGCAAGCGGCAAGCAGAAGCAAAACGGCAGGAGATGGCAAGGAGAGAGCCGGGCAGCCACAGTAGAAACTCCGGGGGCGGGAGGCAGAAAAGGTCTCGAAGAGAAGCTGGATTCCGTAGAAGCGGCAGGGGCAGCGGTGAAGAGCGGCAGTGGCACCACAACCAGTCAAAAGAAAAGTCCTAGGGATCCCAACAGAGCAAAATAAAACCTGTCCCAGTTCGGTGGCAAGCGGCAGGCAGAAGCAAAACGGCAGGAGATGGCAAGGAGAGAGCCGGGCAGCCACAGTAGAAACTCCGGGGGCGGGAGGCAGAAAAGGTCTCGAAGAGAAGCTGGATTCCGTAGAAGCGGCAGGGGCAGCGGTGAAGAGCGGCAGTGGCACCAAAAAGGCAGCTTCAGCTGAGTATCCCAGAGTCCGGGGGGGCAGGAAGCGAAGCGAGCCCAGTTGAGACCAAG
>VZRI01008357.1:2066-70568 GCA_013397515.1 Upupa epops | reverse complement strand
TGGGATGATACTTCCAGTGGTGTTTGAAGACCAAACACACTGCGGAAGATATTAAACTGGAAGGCAGTATGTTAGAATATGGGGTATTAAAAAAAAAATAAAAATCAGAAGAAAGGCAAATGAACACTGTGGTGCATTAAATAAATTAAGAAATTATTGCATGCGTCTGCACAGAAAAGGAGGTTATCCAAAGTTACTATTGATAGGATGAGTGTAAATGGCTTCAAGTTGCATTACAGCTTGTTTTGATTGGGTATTAGGAGGAAGATCTTTACTGAGAGTGATTTGGCATTGAAACAGGCTGCTCAGGCAGGTGGGGGATTCACTGTCCCTGGAAGTACTAAAAAAGGAATAGATAATGCTCTTGAGGTCATGGTCTATGATTTAGGGACATACTGGGAAGAGGGCTGGTCCTGGTGATCTTGGAGGTCCTTTCCAGCCCTGATGATTATTAATGATTATTATATGATTCTTTATGCAAATACTTTCTGTGTAATGATGGGCATTTTTTTTATTTTTGTTTAACTATCGTTTCAGAGTTGGTGCCTGATCCATGTTTTACTGAGTTGCACAAAGAATTCATCTACCTTCATTAGGCTTTTCTGGTGTGATTCCTACTTGCTTGCATTTCCTGAAAAATAGTTTGTATCACACTGCTGCAACATCCATGAAATATCACAAAATACATGAATGTAAACCTATTGACATTAGTATTAACTGCGATATGGATATTTGATTTTTTATGATAGATAATTCCATGCTTGAATCACTTCTAGTGGTTCTCAGTAGATGTTAGCAATACATCAAACAGCCAAATGGGAACAAATTTATGTGAGAAGTTGAGGAATTGACTGTGATATATAACCCATTTCTTAAAGCTTCATACTGGAGGCTCAGAACAGCAGTTCTAGCAATTCTTACACAGGTCTGAGAAGTGACTCTGGAACAAAAGAGAATTAAACTCAATTGCCTCTCTGCTGGGCAAAGTGTATGGACTATAGCAAAGACTGGACAAGTCAGCACTAAAGATTTTTTATTACCCCAGACTCAGAATATATTCATATATTTAGCAGGCGCTGCTAAATGCAACAGCAGGGTTACTTGGGTAATGTAGCTTCCTTGGATTTTATGCTCTCCCTCCACTTGGGTTTTCAAAACGCTTTTGACCCCGCCACGACTTCTCCACGGTTCCCCCACTCCCACTCTCCTCTTTACCTTCCTCGCCTCCTCAAGCAGACGTCCCACAGCGCCTCCGCCGAGCCCCGCCCACCGCGACGACGTTGCGCGCGCTCGGCTCGGCGGCCAATCAGCGCTCTGCCGGAAACACAAACACGGCGAGCGCTGCCGCGCGGGGGGTCTGTGCCGCCTGGTGCGCTGGGCCCATGCCGGGCCGCAGGTCCTCCAAGGAGAAGAAGCGGCGCCGATCGCGCTCCTGCTGCCCGGAGGGAGCGCCGGAGGCGACGAGCGGCGACAGGAAGCGGCAAAGCACCGAATCCGGCCGCATCGCTGCGGAGGTAGCGCGGGGAGGCGGGGAGGGTCTTGACCGATGCTTCACCCACTCCGCCGCGGCGTATCTGAGCTCGAGGCCTCCCAGGGCTAGGTGGGGACGGACAGCCCTGTCGTGTTCTCGGTTGAGTCCTGGTCGGCTCCGGTTAAGTTCCGTGAGAATTTGTTGGGCAGCCAGCGCGGAGAGATTACTGTGCTATACGCCCCACGGCAGGAATGAGAAGGCCGGTCGGGGCGGTCCCATGTGGGCACAAGTTCACAGGATCACAGAACGTCTTTGCTTGAAAGAGACCTTTAAGATCATCAGGTCCACCCGTCGACCCAGCACTGCCAGGTCACCACTAAACCACGTCCCTCAGGACCAGGTGCCCACATCCTTCAAATACCTCCAGGGATGGTGGTTCCACCACTGCCCTGAGCAACCTGTTTGTGAAGAAATTTTTCCTAGTATCCACTCTAAATTTCTTCTGATGCAGCTCTAGTCCTGTCGCTTGTCAACAGGGAGAAGAGGCTTTTCCCCTCCTTGGTCCAACCTTCATTCAGGTTGTTGTGGACAGAAATAAGGTCTTGCCTCAGAAGCCTCCTTTTTCTCTGGGCTAAACAGAACCAATTCCTAAGCCAATCCTCGTGGGACTTTTGTACCATGCACTTCACAAGCCTTGTTACCCTTCTCTGGATGTGATCCAGCACTTCTATGGCCTTCTTGTAGTGAGCGTACCAAAAACTGAACACAATATGCGAGGTGCACCCTCACCAGTGCTGAGTGATGTCAGGTCATAGGCCGACTGCATGATCTCAGAGGTCTTTTCCAGCCTCAGTAATTCTGTGATTCTGTGAGTATTGGGGACATTCACCTCCGTGTTCCTGGTGGCCACAGTTTCTAATCCAAGCAAGGATGCCATTGACCTTGTCTGCCTGAACACACTACTTCCTGATATTCTGTTGATTGTCACCCAAAGTCCTTTTTTGACATGCAGCTGTCCAAGCATATATCCTGCCCTTGCTTGCAGGACTGAGAGCTAGTTTTAGGAGATTTTAGTGCAAGAGTGCAAAAATTTTCTTGATATGTACTTGTGAGTGAATTATGGATCTGTAAAAACATGTTTCTAGCTTTTTTTTTTTTTTTTGCTAGTTGTAAAGATCTTCCACTGATGCCTGCTTTGATTCTTGAAACACTATGCCATGCGGGGACTTGTATACCTGTCTGTTTTAACAGCATAGCTGTAAATGATGAGAGTGGTAATTTAATTGCACAGGAAATGAGTGAGACAAGTTGCTTCTAGCTTAAAGCATTCTATCGTGTATAAGCATCCACAAAGTAGTTGCAAGTAATATTTTCCAGTTAATACTTTTTGACTTTTGAAGCTTTTAAATTTCCATTAGAGTAAGAATGGTTTAGCTAACAAAAAGTATAGGTTCTGTAATGCAGTTACCTTGCAAACCGTAACTCTGGAAGCTCAGTGGTTCATTGTCAGGTGTTCTTCGCAATTGTGAAAGGGAAAACTTGCAATCACAATTCAAGCTGTAAATTTCCTTTTTCTTTAGTTGACTGGAAAATACGGAAATTGTTCTTATCCTCCTTGATTTTAGGAAGCAAAATGCAGTGTGCCAACCATAGAGAAAGTGGAAGAAGCTGAACAACCTAGTGATATAGAAGAAGGAGGATTAGATCTCAGTGTTTCACTCAATCCTGTCAGTTTCTACATTGCAAACAAGAAAGAAATGCTTCAACAGTGTTTTTGTGTAATTGGAGAGAAAAAACTACAGAAGATGCTGCCAGATGTTTTAAAGGTATGTTAATACACTTAACTTTTTATATACTTTTTCATGCTTGAATTCATGTATAACAAAGCCCATCTGTGTCTCAAGTTTAGTAGATTTATAGCTTAGAAGTAGCCTGTATATTTTGTAAAGATTATAAGTCTCTGAAATGGAGACTTTTTAGAGTTGGTATAGTTATTCCAGCTTGCTCCTTTTTCCACTGCTCAGACATCGCTAAACTGCAGACTGCTGGTTTTTGTGTTGTCTATCTGTTCTGGTCAGTTAAAACACTGTTCTTAGTAGTTTTCAAAACTGAAGTGCCTACGTGATGCACTTCAGAAGTTCTGCATGTACAGTCAGGTAGGGAAGGAACTTGCAATCTGAGTTAGCACTTTGCAATACAGTTGGGAGTACTACTTACATTTCTTAATTACTATGTCCTCTGAGATTTTTTGGTAGCTTTCAGTTGGTTTTGTCTATCTTCTTAGAGCTGTTCCATGGATGAAATCAAAAGGCTTTGCTTGGAGCAGTTGGAGCTGTTATCTGAAAAAAAACTGTTGAAGATTCTTGAAGGTATGAATAAAACTTCTAGGCAGCACTGTATATTGGAAAATACTCTGGAAAACTGGATTTTCATTTAATTTCTTTATACTTTCTATAGACACACTAATAATATATACTAATATATATACTGTAGTGTACATATATATTAGTGCGTAGTATATTAGCATATACATATTACATCACAGATGCTAATGTATGTGTATAGCCTGTATGCGCGTGTATATATCTGTATGTACATTTTGATATTTTAAGATTGAATGAAATTGACCGTTGATTTAGAAGCTATTAAAGACACATCCAGGTGCTTTCATAAGCTTCTTTTCTTAGTATCCAGTCTAAGTACAAAGCATTTGACTTGGTGGATAAAACAAAGTTAAGAGTTTAAAAGTATTTGAAAACTTAATTCAGATTAGTAACAATAAGTTGCATCCTGGTTTTCTGCTGGGGAAATCTGTTGTACTGAAGTACCAACTTAGTTGGAATAGCAATTGGACTAGAGTATTCATTGTAGTTAGATGATTTTTGGTGGATCCTGCCGCTGTGTTGAGACATGCTGCTCATATACTTTGAGGCTATGACGTTCCAGCTTCTTAGGGTGTTAACTGAACTTCCACTTGATATTTAAGAGGTACAGATTTTACTCATAAACATGTGCTGTCTCTCAATTAAGTGGAACTCTTAAAATCTTCAATGCTCTGGAGTGCCTTCTCTTAATTCTGTTTCATGTACTTTAATTTTAGTGCCTACAGTATTTATACTAACAACAGCTGTTAATTTTTTTCTTTATAAAAGAAATTAAAAATGTGTGATTAAAAAATGCCAATCATGGTAGCAGAAAGCTCATAAAGTTTTGGTTTTGATTAAGTTTTGATTTGGAATATCTGTTTTAACTGGTAAAGAAACCCCTGCCCTCTTCTGCTGATTGCAATAGAGTTAATTATTAGGAGTAAGCCTAGCTATATAATATTAATTATATTACCTGCCTGAATTTTTATTTTTGAAACTGTATATTTAGGCAAGGTTGGGACCGATTCTGATACTGACGAGGAGGCAGATGGAGGAGACAAGACAGGAGGTGAATCTGTCAGTCAGTGAGTAAAAGACAAAAAACTTAAGTACCTTATTTAAGATTATTTGACAATATGTAGGTTTCTCCTGAGTAACAATTTAATGTAATGTGAAAGACACAGTCACTATATTTATAATGATGCGATCACTTTAGTTGAATGACAATGAGCTGTGACTGTTAGAAAACACTGCACTTGCAGACATGGCTTTATCACTTTATAGTATTAAATTATAGTTTTATTTGATCATGCACCATCATATAAATATGCTAGAAAATGGAGATACTAACAAGTTTCATTTTCTTAGTGTTTTAATACTCTCTGCTAGTGTTTCCTCTAGTGTTCCTTTTGGGGCTTACTTGTAACTGCATCCCTGCTTTGCTACTTGCAGCCTGTATGAAGGTTGTCAGCACACCCAGCTATATAGACTAACTTATTCGGAACATTGCCCTCTGCTGGCTATTTAAGAAAGCAAAATAAATTAAAAACCTACAAAATATGCTAGGAATCAGCCCTCTTTACATAAAGGAGGGTCTATTAAATGATTGTTTTGCCAGTGAACTTCTTAAATAGAGAGAGGAGACCAGCATGTTGGCTAAGGAAACCATGAGAGTTACCATGAGAGTTACCCCAGGGTTTCTGGCTGAAGTATGGTTTTTTTTAAAGGCCTAATTCACAAGCTTGTTACTATTGCAAAACACATTACATACTCTTCATATGAAAGTCATATGTCATGAATAATACTTCAACCTTTCAGGAAGATAAGAGTTCTGTTTTTCAAAGCTGCTATTGCAACATGTATTTGTGAACTGTAGCTGTATTAGCTTGAGTAAAGTATTGCATGCAAATAAAGTTAAGTATTTGCACTGGTAAAAACCTAAAAAGGAACAATTATTGTTGCCAGTTAATGGATAAAACAACAAAATATGGAAAGCAAGCAGGATTTAATTTTTTTAACTAGCGGTTATCTGGAGACAATGGCTCATTTGCTCATGGCAAGCAGGAAGGTTTCAGGAAAAGAGCCTCTAAACTACAGTTTGGGAGTTTATTCCAGGCATAAGCAATGAGAAAACCACAGATGGTGTTGTCTTTTTTTTTTCCCATAGCTGTGCTGAACTACAGCAGAAGTAAAACTGACCAAGTTCTTTAACCTTTGCTGCAGTTACCAAAATATGACAAAGCTATATTACCTTGTGTCACTGGTAAGAAACATGTAAGCAGTAGCTAACAGCAAAATCAAGAAGTTGTATTTAAAAATAAACTAAAAGAAACTGAGATATGTTGATCAAACTTATAAAAAGAGCAGGTTGCTTCTTTTGACAGTTGGAATGGTTGATGTGCCTCTGTATCTCTATCACCATCCTGATGATTTAATATTACAGACCTCTCAAAACTGTCCAGCAAGGATAGGTTCATGTAGGAGATAGTTTTTCTCAATGCAGTGGGTTAAAAAATGGTATACTATGCACACTGAGACCTATCTCAGAACCCTAGCTCATAAGTTCACCTGTGTGTGACTTTTAACAAAAAACAGAACAGGAAAGCTGTTTTGATGACAAAGAAATGAAGGGATCTGCCAGGCATCATTGCTGGTGACATGGACAGTAGCATTGAATGCAACCAAGTGATAGAACCAGGCTAAGTGAGGGAAGATTTAGATTAGATATTAGGAAGAAATTACTCACTATGATGGTGGTAAGGCACTGGAATAAGTTGTCCAGAGAAGTTGTGGATGCCCCCTCCCTGGAAGTGTTCAAGGCCAGGTTGGATGGGGCCCTGGGCAAAGTGGTCTAGTGAGAAGTGTCCCTGTCCATGTCAGGGGTATTGAAACTAGATGATATTTAAGGTCCAACCTCATCTGCCAGTTCTCTCAGTACCCGTTGGTGTATACCATCAGGTCCCATGGACTTGAACACTTTCAGGTTCTTAGGCGATCATGAACCTGATCTTCACTTGTAATGGGCAGTTCTTCATTCCAGTCCTCGCCATTATTTTCCATGACTCCAGGAGTGTGGCTGGAGGCCTTTGCAGTAAAGACTGAGGTAAAGAAGTCATTGAGAACCTCAGCCTTTTCCATGTCACTGTGACCACATCACTTGTTTCCTTTCTGAGGGGGCCCACACCTTCCGTAGTCTCCTTTTTACCATTAATATACCTGTAGAAATTCTTGGTGTTCCCTTTGACCTCCCTGGCTAGGTTCAATTCAAACTGTGCCTTGGCTTTCCTAACCAGATCTCTAGCTGTTCAGGCAGCTTCCTTGTATAACCCCCATTCTAGCTGTCCTCCCTTTCACTCCTTGTACAGCTTCTTTCTGTGTGACAGCGTGTCCAGGAGTTCCTTGCTCAGCCTGGCAGGCCTCCTAGCATTTTTCCCTGATTACTTTTTTGTTAGTATACATTACTCCTAGACACAGAGGTGGTGATCTTTGAATACTAATCAGCCATCCTGGACCCCCTCATTCCTCAAGGGCTTCATCCCGTGGTTCTTTGGCCTGCCAAAAGTGATTGAAATCTGCAGGGGTCATAAGCTTAGAACACTTCCTCCTGGTTGCCCTGAGAATCTTAAATTCAACTGCTTCATGGTCACTGCAGCCAAGGCTGTCCCTGAGCCTCATACTGGTCACTAGCCCTTCCCTGCTGGTGAGAACAAGGTCCACCACAGAACCTTTTGTTGTTGGTTCCTCCACCGTTCGGAGGAGGAAGTTGTCATCTATGCAATCAAAGTACAACCTGGATTGCTGGTGCCTTGCTGTGTTGTCCCTCCAGCAGATGTCAGTTGTTGAATCTCCCATGAGGACCAGGGCCAGTGATCTGGAAGCTGCTACTATTTGCCTGTGAAGGGCCTCATCTGCTTGGTTCTGCTGGTCAGGTGGCCTGTAGCAGACCCCTACAGTAACATCACCCTCCTCTGTCTTCCCTTTAATTTTAACCCATACACTCTCGACCAATTCATCATCCTTCCCCAGGTAGAGCTCCACTGATTCCAGGATGGGACAATATATCAGAGAACTGGGTGTGATAAATCTTGGCAAGCGACAGCAGAGTGAAATTTCTGGGAATGTGTGCTGTGACAGCATCATGGACAGATTTAGCTGATACGTGCTGGCCAGTGCTATAGGTCCAGTAATGGAGGTGAGAGGTGAACTTCTAGTGTTGCCATCTACGAGTGTGGCATTGTCTTGGAGCAGAGAACCAGTTAGGATTTGGTCCTAAGCTGCAACCTGGTGGTGAAAGCACTGAGAGAATTTCCTTTGGCTAGGATTTGCCATCTCACAGGAGTAGTAACTGGGGTGAGTTGCAGCTAACTCCAATCGTGTGGGTGTGGATACAAGTGCAGAACTTCCTCACAGTCTATTCCCTGCTCAGTCCACTTGAATAGAAAATTGTGATGATGTGTTGTCCTGTGTTCATTTTCTCCCACAAGAGCAGGAAGATTGAAACTCTGGTTTACATGTCTAAACCATTGCAGGGAGAAGACCTAATTTTATTTGTTGAATTCTTGGGTTTATTTTGCTTGTAACAGGTGAAGTTGTAATACATCTTGCAATACCTTTGTAGTTCAAGACTGATGACTGGAATAGCAAATAAATGACCAAATTGTCTTAGTTCCTGAAGAGGTAATGTTTAAATAACTTTCTGAAGGCATTAAATGTATATATAGAACTTCCCACTCAGTATAGCTATTTGAACATCTAGTTTGTATTCATTTCAGCCTTACCTGGGAATGGAAATTCCAAACCAAATTAAAAGATTGGGGCAGTAGTTCTTGAGCTGATCAAGTAGGATGGCAAACTGAAACTCAGAGTTCTGAGAAAAATGCATCACAGTTAACAGTTTATTCCCAGTTTATTATAATAACATTGAACAGTACATTTATCTTTCCACACTTAAGGTGCAGAACCTTAAATTATTTATTTTCAGGTGCTGTGCATATGAAAAAAAGGTTTGCATTCTACTTAATTTGTTACTACATGCTACTATACACATTCGTGTTGTAATGAGAAGTGACAAAAACGAAAGTCTACTGATTTGTAACCTTTGCTACTACAGAAAATGACGTAGCAATCAGAATGTCTCAGATAGTTAGAAATATTAGTACTTTCTGTCTTTACACAGCCATTAGACATCTGTAAAAAGGAATGTGTGCACAAGGAAAGTGGAAAACTATTCAATATTCGGAAAAGCCTCCAGACCATTAGTGAAAAAACAGTTACTGAAGTCATTATACTTACATCTGTGATACTAGAATACTGCTAGCCTTCTTACAAAGCTGTTCAGCTCCCACAGGCAGGACAGTTTCATTCATTCCATATTAATATGTATGAAACCAATGCCACCCAAACATTCGGCATAGGAAATTAACAGTTCTGCTGTCAAAATGCTCACAAAACTTAGGAATTGATCTTTTCTTGTGATTCTACATCCTTCTGCCTCCTTTCACAGTATTTTAATTGTATGTAAAACTGGGATGTGCAAATGTGTGAAGTTCATGAACGTTTCACCAAAGTATGTCTTCTCTCTGCAGAGATTTCTAAGTTTCCTTGAGGAATCACTTATTGCTGTCTAGATCTTATGTAAAGGTGCTCCTATGCAGGGGAAGAGAGGCTTGGTCTGTTGACTAGTCAGAACAGTCAGTGATGATAGTCTTCCTTGACTTGTCTCCCTAATTTTCCCCATCTCTTCAGCAATATTTATGCTGGTTTTTTTACCTTTCAGGTGGAGCTTGAGTGATTTGAGTCATAAGTACCCTTATTATGATTGGTGTAAAATTTTTTCACTTTGTTAAGAAAAATTCAGAACAGAGACTTTGGGAGTATCTTGAAGGCGGATAGCCTTTGGGATGGATGTTTGTTTTGGTATTGTAATGAAGCTGTAATGAGCGAAGTTTGCACAGAGGACAGCATTTTGCCAAAAGATGACAGACTGTTGCAAATAATGCAGCTTATCAGCTCCATAGTATCACCAAATTCCCATTTCTGCAGTGATGTCACACAAAATGATGACACTAGCTATGGTGTCTCCAGCTCACGCATTGTGCTGTTTCTATAGTTGTAGGTTGTGTTGTGCAGGGAACCTACAACATGCCAGCTGTCTTGCATGCCAGCTGCACCTCGATATGGATGTTCCTTTAATATTATACCTTTCCTTAATGTGTGAACAATGCCATAGCTTTAATATAAGTTTGATTTCCAAGTTGTTTCCAGTGATCACTCCAGAAAGGACAAGAGTAGAAATCTTTAAACAGAAGAACTGGGGAAGTGCAGGTACCAACTACAGATGAGCTGCTGAGTTGCATTTAATTTTAAGTGTCCCCTTGCGATACTATGAGATAGTTTCTGCTTGACCACTTTGATCTCCTGCCTGACCAATCTGATCTCATTCTACAAGTGGGTGACTTGTTGTGGTTGAAGGGAAGGCAATGGATGTGGTCTACCTAGACTTCAGCAAAGGCTTCAAGATGGTCTACCACAGCATCCTCCTGAAAAAGCTGGCAGCTCAAGGCTTGGATGACTATACCCTCTGCTGGGTTAAAAACTGGCTGGATGACCAAACACAGAGAGCGGTGGTGAATGGTGCTGCATCCAGTTGGTGTCCAGTGACCATGATGTCTGCCAGGGATCAGTACTGGGCCCAGTCCTGTTCAACATCTTTACTGATGACCTTGATGAAGTGATGGAGTCTACCCTTAGTAAATTCATGGATGACACTAGGCTGGGAGGAGTGTTTATCTGTTGGAGCTTATAAAATGTGCCGCTGAGGGACCTGGGCAGGCAGGGTTGATAGGACAAGGCCAATGGTATGAGATTCCACAAGACAGAAGTACAGGGTCCTACACTTCGGATGCAATAACAGACTGTGGAATGAGTGTGGCTGGAGAGCAGCCTGACAGAGAACAGTCAGGGAATACTGGCTGACAACTGGTTGAAAATGAGCCAGCAGTGTGCCCAGGTGGCCCGGGAGGTCACCTGTCTTGTATCAGGAATAGTGTGGCCAGCAGGACAGGGATGTAATTTGCCCCCTGTGCTGGGCACAGCTGAGGCCTCATCTTGAGTACTAGTCATAGTTCTGGGCCCTTCACTTCAAGGAATATATTGAGGTGCTAGAGCTGGTCCAGAGGAGAGCAATAAGGCTGAAGAAGGCACTGGAGGGCAAGTGTGATGAAGAGAAGCTGGGGAAGTGGAGTTCTTTAGCCTGCAGAAGAGGAGACTTGGCAGGGATCTTATCACTCTCTACAACTATATGAAAAGAGATTGTAGATAGGTGGGGTTGGGCTCTTCTTTTGGGCAACTAGTGATAGGGTAAGAGGGCATGACCTGAAGCTGTACCAGGGGAGGTTTGGGTTGAATGTTAGGAAGCACTTCCTCATGGAAGGGGCGGTTAGACATTGGAATAGACTGCACAGGGCAGTGGTGTGGTGGATGTTTAAGGAAAGGCTGGGTGTGGCACTTAGTGCATGGTCTAGCTGGTTGTGGTGATGTTAGGTCATAGGCTGGGCTTGATGATCTTAGAGGTCTTTTCCAGCCTCAATGATTCTGTGATAGTGATGTAGAGGAGGTGGATGGTGCTGGGGTTAGGGTAACTTGGTGAAAATAGCCCCTTAATTTCAAAATAAAAGTTACTAGTACATCAATGCAACTGAATTTTTTCTTAAATTATTTAATTGTTTGACAACTTAGTCTGAATTTTAGAGAAAAACTAATATTAGGGAGGTGTTACTAGTGAGGATTGCTATTCTGGAAGGGAGATAGTTAGTGGAGATAATTATTTCATCCTTGTGTTTTGCTAGACAAAGGAAAAAAGGTCTCTCTCATGTGCTTAGATAAGACTATGATCCTTTGTTGTTTATTAATAATGTAGCAGGCATATTTGCCTCCCATCCACCACATGATTTCCCTAGTTAAAATAAACAATTCTTAGAAAAGAAGTATTTTAAAATGTAGTGTTATTTGTTTCCAGACAGGACAACAGTATAGACTCTACTTCTTGCAGAGAAGAGAACAAGCTAGAAGGTCAGGAATCCAAACAAGGTATGTGATGGAAAAAGCTGAAATTTTATTTTCTTGGTGTTGGGCAATGACTAATTCCAGGTAGCTCTCCTTTGAACAGTAGCTGCAATCAGAGAAGTATCCTTTTAGAAGTCAGCTAATGTAGGATTACAACCTCTCCCTTGGGCCTAATTCCAACTCTGATGTCTACTTTCATTTGGACTATCTGTATCATCAGAAAGAGCTTTTCCAATCAAAGAATGTTGCAAGTCCTTCTAAGCTGTATTTCTTTTTTGCAAAGATCTAACATTTGTTTCCTGCAACTTGTATTCCACTGTTCAAAATGTTGTCTAAAATGTGTCTGTTAGAAATAGCTTCATGAAATTTGTTTGTTTTCAGGAAGGGGAAATGTGAGGAGAATTAAATGAAGGACGAAGTCATAATAAAAGTATCAAACCTTGTAGAAGCAGCTGCCTGTGGCCTTGCAAGGAATGTTTTAAATTTAGCTTGTTGAACTCCATGGACTGACCTTAGAACTGACAGGTTCCCTACAGATCTCTTCCACTTTGTATTATCAAAGGGAATTGATGTTGCAAGTGATTGCTTCATTTTTGTTTTCTCTATGGCTTAATCAGCTGGACTATCATGAAGGTTTTGGGTTGTAACAGTGGCTCCATTCAAGATGTTAACTTTAAGGAGCTTTTGAAAATAACGTAAATTAAAATATATAACTCTCATAATTTTAGAAAAAATTAAAAAATAGAGAATGAGAGGATAAGAACAAGTAGAAAAAAAATCAAATTAAAAGAAAAAGACTTAAGTGTAAAAAAATGAATTTCACAGTTGTCGTTGAAGGAATAGCTATAAGTTATCAAAACGAAAAAGGTCATGAGAAATGCCAGCTGTGATATTTATTACTGGGTAAAAATGCATGCTGAAAAACTCAAACCTGCCAAAGACAGAAATAAAGCCCATTAGTTAATTCAACATCTGCCACTTGTATGAGCACTGTTACACACTCGAGGCTCCTCATTCTGAATGGAACCTAGGATGGCTTTGTTCAACTTCCTGGTTCATACAATTTCTAGGACAGACATGAATAGTAATATCTTCTTTCTGCTTAAATGTAACCAGTACCAGTAAAAATCATCTGGTGTTTTGACCTCACCCACCAGCTGCTTCTAGGTGGGGTAGGAGTGATGATCGGAGCAGCAAAAGTGAGAAAACCTTACGGGTCAAGATAAAGATAGTTCAGTAAGTGAAGCAGAAGCTATGCACCAAAACAAAGCTAAAGAAGGTTGGATGGGATCTGTGCAGCCTGATCAGGTGATAAGTGCTCCTGCTTAGGGCAGGGGCATTGAAGCTGGATAATCTCTTTAGTCCCTACCAACGTAAGCCATTCTGTGATTGTGTGACTCCTATTTCTTTTTATCTTTCAAATACTTTGTGTGTTGCAAGGTAAAATTGATAGTGTTCAAAACTGATCTGGCAGTATGCGAAATGGGTAAAACTATGTCTAAAACTAAAATAATAATCTTGAAGTTTTGATCACCTTAGGAACAGGACAAAACTGCCTATTGTTGAAGAAAGTATATTAATATCTTATGAGTACTTCTTACTCACAGTGCTGTAAGGAGGACTTTTTATAGTTTCAATATCATTTATGTTTTGGGCTTTCAGTTCTTGTTAAACATAGGCTGTGTGGCTTACTGTAATTTTTCCAGAGTCGAGTTTGCATTCTTTGAGTAGAAATTGGAGGTACAATACATGTTAAATCTAGGAGTATATGTTCAATCAGGTTAAGATGTAGTATTTCTATATGTGGACATAAATACTGTGACAAATCATGCCTGTGGTTGGGAGTGAGTGGGTTTTTTTTAAAGTATGTAGTACAAAAACCCTAAAGCCTTGGTGTTAAGTTTTAAAGTGTTACTATTGATTATAAAACAAATTTGAGGGTCTCTTGATCAGAAAATCTTTCCTTTCCTTTCTCTCTTTTCATTTTTAGCTGAGAAAGTACATTTTTAACTTTCTTAGTAGTCAGTTTTGATTCTTTTTCACGCTCTCAAGATAGCAGGAACGTCATAAACCTCAAGAAAAATAGATCTTTGTTAAAGTTTTTCTGCTCATGAATTAAAACCAAATGAATGCATGGACCAGAAGGTGTTTTCAAGCATTTAAACGGAAGAGTAATATTTCTTTAAAGCCTTATCTTTTTTCCCCTTAAAACTAGAAGTGATCTCTTTTAAGGTTGGTTGATTAAACTTATTTTAACCAAGAACCAATTTATTTTTTCTAATCCATGCTATATCGCTAATCTTTGAACACAACTTCTACCTACTGCAAGGGTTTTGCACAAAAACTTAAGAAAAAAATACATGTCACTATATGCATGGGCATTTTTTTGCACTTCGTACCTGTATGTGTAATAGAAGTTGTAGTGATTTAATGTATAATTTCACATTTAGTAAAATTCATTGAAATATTAATGGTATAAACCAGATTTCTAAAAATGCCTTTTCTAAGATGCTGTTCTCTTTTGGTAAAAGAATTGTTTGCATTGGACCTGAATCCTATGTCAAGTGATGAGTTCTTATTGAAAAGAATTATTAAAATAATGTTTCCAGAAGTTTTTCACCAGTAAAATGTGTGCATCCTGAGGAAAAAAACCCAATGATATAAAGATAATCAGTTAAGGGTTTTAAAATCATAGGTCTCTACTATAGGAGATTGCATTATCCAGGATCTGTTGTATATAGTTTTAATAGTAAAATTTTGATTGCCTGTTGTAAAGAAGAGTAATTCATAGAGGAAGTATTTGCTTGGTTTTACAGTCTGTCGGTTGTTTTGTTGTTGAAAAGCAATTCCTGCAAATCAATACTCCTAGCCCTGCAGATTTGAGGTTTAGGAGCTAAAGGCATGGATAGATGAAACTAACAATTGAAAAACCACCCCAAAACCAGTTCACTGAAATGGAATCTTTTAAAGTCAGGTATCAACACATGAATTTTAAGAATCAGAGATTTGTCACAGTACTGTTTAGGTTAGATGGACTGGTTTGAAATCATTGAACCCAGTGTCCCTGCACCAACAGGTCAGCTAGAGCAGGTGTCCTGGACTATGTGCTGTTGAATTTTGAATATATTTACAAGGATGGAGACACCCACAACTGCTGTGGGAAGTTTCTTCCAGTTTGACCACCCATGCAGTAAAAAAGTTTCCTTATGTGTTCAGATGGAATTTCCTGTGTTTTAACTTTTGCCTATTGTCACAAGTCCTGCCAGTATGTAATACTGAGAATAGTTTGGATCCCTACTTCACACTTCCCCATATATTTAAAGGAGAATGAAATAAAAATAAGTCTGCAATACTGTCAATATATATTACATATTTTTTTTTTATATAGAAGATTATGACAGGCTAAAGTAACTGAAATAGAAATGTAACCTTTCTTTGACTCTTTATAGTATGAAATTATTTTTATTTTCAAACTGCAGATTTTTAGTGCTAAACCTTCATTATTAATTAACAGGTAACACAAACATAACTTTAGGTAGTGGTACTACCAGAAACAATTATAATACTTTTAGAATCAGTAACTTTACTATCATTTGACTGTAAATGGTTCATTTTAAGCAGGAAAAATCTTACTCCATGGGTTCACACCACAACCTTCACAGGGGTTGGTGAAGTGCTCATAATTTCAGTGGCCAATATGTCAAAAGCAGTAGTCTCTGGAGCAAAATTGTGAGAACAGTTACTGAAGTTCTGTTAGCCTTTTGCTTCTGTTTTGCTGTACTGCCTTTTCTAATCAGTTTTTAAAAATGAACTTTTACCCAGCATTAAAAAAGCCAATGTCATAGCTTTCTCCATGTTTTTACAGAGTTAAATATATGTAAAATACTTGTGACACTGAAAGTGGAGTTTCTATTGATTTTTAGAACTGTAGTGTCCTACTCCTTTAAAAATACATAAAAATGCATAAACACAACACTTAAAAATGTCAGTCTAAAGCTTATATTTTGAAAGCCAAGTTTACTTTAAAAATAATAAACAATAATCAATTTTGCACTGCAGAGGCTGCCTTATGTTACAAGAACTTACGGTATATTAATTAGGAAAATAAAGCATTGAACTATGTGGAATGGAATAAAATTTCCTGGTATTGCTGCTTTGCTATACTGCATGTTCTTATTATACATTGGCATAAAAAGTCAGATCATCAGCCTTTAATGTCGGAGAAGAAAAAGAGTACTTAGTAGCCTTAAATTTGTAGCTCTTTTAGTTTGCAGACAAACATCTTAAACAGATGAGATTTTGTAGATTGAAGGAAAGCTGTTTCTGTTGTGTAACTATATGACCTTTAAATTTATGTTACAGGCAAGGGAGAAGATAGTGATGTGCTCAGCATAAATGCAGATGCATATGATAGCGACATAGAAGGCCCATGCAATGAAGAAGATGGCCCAGATCTGCAAGAAAACACTGTCAGAAGTGGAGCCGGGCAGTTAGATGATCTTCAGAAGGACATTGAAAAAAGTGTGAATGAAATACTGGGGTTGGCAGAGTCCAGTCCAAAGGGGCCCAAAGCAGCAACATTAGCTGTTCCTCTGTCGGAAGACATTCAGCCATCAGCCCAGCAGTTGGAGCTTCTGGAGCTTGAAATGAGGGCTAGGGCTATTAAGGCTCTAATGAAAGCTGGTGATGTGAAAAAACAGCCCTGAGATTGTTTAGGTTATATTTTCAGTAATTGTTTTGAAGGATGCGGTGTCTGTCCTCTTTCAGTGCTAAAGTGGGCTGTGTATGACATTCCTGGTTCAAACCCTATTGTGTATCCTGACCAGTGGCTTAAGCCACTGATAGCTGATTTTACTGCCTTTATTGTGCTCCTTCCTGACGTGCACAGTCATTTGATCCTATGGTGTCTCTGCTGGGTTATCTCCTGAAGGAGTGACATGATGTATAGAGCTATGGTAGAAACCTGGTGCCTTTCAGAAGGATTAGGAGGAATGAGATTTTTGTAACCCCATGGTTAGAAAATATCAGTTCTTCTATTTATTAGCAACTTGTTAAACTACTTGAGAAACTTGATTTATGTGAACTTCATTAAAAATACCATTTTGAAGTGGTCTTTTATCCCGTGACTGCCTTAGCAGTCTGTGAGTGGTATTTGAGATTGCTTATTTGTCCTTGGGGCCCAGCTCTTCTTCACAACACAGCTATTCTAGTTAAAATGAGCAATGATTCACTTAAAAGTGTACTTAATTTTTGGAAAGTCCAACTCCTAAAGGGAGGGATTTTTTTCCTTTCAAGTAAACAGTTGAACCATGTTACATTCAGAGTTAGGATAGTGCCTGAAAGGCACAAATGCCAGAGTTTCTGTACTGTTCATCCTGCAATCTTGTCACTGTTCTCTCCTGTTTATCTTCCTTGTCAAAACTGAAATGAAGAGATTTTTTCCTGACTGTGTAGATTTGGCATAATATTTAGGGCAATGCAGTCAATCAGGCTGTCTAGAAGACCTGGAGGTTTTAACATTTAACTGATAATAGTCATTTTATGTCCCTGTGAATACAGGTAAAATCCACATAATTTTGTTTTTTTTTAAATGCATTTATTTATTATGTAAGGTTTTGAAATGATAAATTATTTTTTATCAATTTCAAGGATGTTTCTTTGTAAATAAATTGCATTACAGAAAGAGTATGCCTATGGTTTCTTACAATAATTAAACTAATTCTGATTAAGTCTTTAGAATCAGTGTGGGTTTTACACCTGGTGGCTAATCACATGATTATGAAAATATTTGTGAGTGTTTGTTTGCATGCACACAGAGACTATTTTTTTAAGGTACTGATACTTACAGTATTTACAAATATGATCCTTGTTAAGTAAAATACTTATAAAACAAATGAGATAATTTGCAACAGTGGCATAGATAATTTGCATGTTATTTCATATTAATACTGAAGATCTTGTATCTAGTGAAATAAGATACCTTGAATTTTATTGCAAGTTTTATAATTTCCTGCTTTTTTAACTTTTCCTTTTTCCTCCTTATTCTTATCATTTTCCTGTATCTTTTCTACTCTTTCCCCTTTCTTTACTAGTAGTCAAGCGCATTCTTCAGTAGCAAATTTCTTATATATTTCCTGAAGTATGATAATTTTCTCTAGAATCAACCATATTGTGGGTAAAGTGGTAGCAAAATACTGAAGAATAAGCTTAATTATAAACTAAAACCTACAGCTGAGAAAATTACAGTGTGTGTTCACTAAATGATAACAGTGACCTGATTAAATTCCAGCTGACTGTAACCAGTTAACCACAGCAACAATTTTCTGTTAAATTTTAGCAAATGGAGAATGTAAGTTAGTTATATATTCAAAAGGCAACTGTCTCACAGTATGTGTGTATTGTCTCCAGCTAATTTAATTTGTCCATGTGGTGAACTTGTGACTTATGAGAACAGATAAACAAAAGCAGGGAGTGAGAGAAAGGCAGTAGGCAAAACCTGTCTTGTTATTTGTAAAGTTGTAGTCTAGTAGACCTGTTCTAGACTAAATACAAGCTTTGCTGCTGCAATATTAAGAACCTTAAGGCCATTAACACTTCAGTTTGCCTACTCTGAAAACAAGAAAGCATACCTGCAAGGACATCGCTTCCTAGACCTGATGTGAAACCTTGTATGTCTCAACCAATAGCAACACTTGTTCCTTATTGTTTGTGGTCTTTCATGTCAAGGTTTGTTTGTTAATTTGCCTGTCTGCCATAGCATTGATAAGGCTTGCAAAATTCCAAATGAAACAAACAAAAGCCAGTCATTAATATTGAAGAAAAATGGAAAATACAATAAAAGTTGATTGATAGGATAAATGTTTCCTTTTTTACTGTTAATCTCAACACTTGGGGTTTTATCATCTGCTGAGGTGATTCCTTGTAGACTGCTTACTCCCATGAGTGTCATATCTATTTCTGCCAACTACTGAACAGCTCAAGGTTGCTTCATGCAGAAACTGTGCCCTTGGGAAATTTATTTCCCTTGCCACCAGAAGAACCAATACAGTCAAGTGTACCAAGTCCATTCAGTGATGCTTCAGAGTGATAAGAACAAGTAGATTTGGCAATTACTGCTAAAAATTGTTTTGGAATTACTGCTAAAGGGACTGATAAACTAGAATGTACGTCTGCTCTACTGCTTATATGGCATTTGTTTCTTAACTAAGCTTCAATTTCCTGTTGGTTTTGTGGGGCACCATTAGTAGTTCATTTTGTAGTTTATAGGAGTGTCAATATTTATAATTTCAAGGTCTACATCAAGAAGTTGCATATGGTGACTTTCAGTATGCAGTGTGACAACGATGGAACAGCTTTACTATGCATATGACAGAGAAGATTTGTAATTATGGCCTAATTAAATGTGAAATTAAAAGAAGGATTCCAAGAAAATTAAATTAAGCTTTTTGCAAATATTAAAAAAAAAACATTAGAGAGATTTCATGTGATTGATTACACAAGTGCTAATTAGTTTTCAGTATATTGTACTACTGCTCCTTACTTTAGAAACTTACAGTCTAAATTACACTGATTCCTCCATTGCACAGTTAAAAAAATAGTACATTTAAAATATTTACAACTGTTTTGTTGTTCGCTTTTAAATATCCCTTTGATTTTTTTTTCTTGCAAAATAAATTTAATATTTTGCTTGGAGGAAGAGGCAATTTGTATGTAAGATGCACTCATGAATTATTCATTCAACCTTAATTTTACTAGCTTTTGATCAGCCATTTTGTTGGGGAAAAAATACTGTAGGCTGAGTGTTGCTCAGCTGGAGGAAAAAACTGGTTGTATTCTGGACTACAACAGAAGTGTTTTCTTAAGAACTTTGGCTGCCTTCATAGCATTTTTTGGGGAGGCAAGCTGTTTGTGTTTGCACACAAAGGTGTGACTACAGAGAGACAAAATTTCTGTTAGATTATGTAGACAATAGCAATTAAGTAAGATGCTGCTTTTTAGAGACATATTTGGCATCTCCTCCAAAACTAATTAGTTCTGTTTACAACACTATTTTCATTACAGGTTTTGTACTCAAACCTATTTTGCTAAAAGTTAGTGCCTTGTGAAGTCATAAAGTACCATCTCTGCTGTTTAAAATTGTAATTATAGATTGCAGTGAATGAAAGTTTTTACCATTGTTTTTGCCTTCTAAGTACACACAAAGGTAACACGGAGATCACCTCTGTAGGTGATTTAAGATGCTGCTGTTCTGATTAGATGCTGTTGAATCATTAAACGTTAGCAGTATAGTATGCTGTTATGACTCTCACCAGATGAGGCAGCTGGACAGCACATTGTGCTTCTGCATCGTTGTCTGTGTTCAGGGGAGGATGGTTCCACAAGCTGCAGATAATGGCTGTGAGGGGAACCATGTAACGGGACTAAATAACTCTTTGACATCTGATTCCTAAACTGCTCAGAGCTTTAAAGATAGCTATTTTTGTTGGTTATTACTATTATTTTTTTAAGTACTTGTTTGCAGAAGATACTTGAATTGAAGTTACTCCATTTTCAATGCAGATAAAGCATGCTAAAAGTTTTCCAGAAAATATCACTGAGGGAGCGTTTTGTGCACTTAGATTCACAGTAAGTTATTAAATGGCATTTTACATTTCCATCTTAAAATGTTAAGCACTGATTTAGCTATCTGAGATCACTAACACTGGTAAACGTGTCCTTTTCAAAGAAGATAATTGAAGATTAACAGTGAAATAGGGCCTTGAGTTGGGATGGGAGATTAGGTGGTTAATTGATGCAGAAACATAAAAGTGTAACTTTAGGAGCACAGGCACCAAATTAAAATCCAAGTATGAATTTCTGCAATTTACAAACAGTAATATATACCTGCATATTTATTGCTAAGTGCAATATATGGTGAGAAAAGATCTGTGTTTGTCTTATGTCCAAATTAAAAATGGTAAAATATTGCGAATGTTGGAAATTTTTTTTGATAGAGTTTCATGTTTCATGGTTCTTTCCTGTCATTAAAATACCTAAACAATACACCAAAGATTTAAGAAAAATCTGAAGCTTATAAAAAGACTTAGCCACAAACCAGTTAATCAAACTGACTGCAGTCAGATGGAGGAAGACTCCAAAATCATAAATACAAACTTTATATAGATATTAAATTGTTGAGCACGAATAATCATCTCTATTGAAAAAAAAAGACACATTAGCATGTCATTATGTTCATTCAGTGCATCATCCCTTTTTTAAGCACATGGGAAAATGTCAGTGGATTGATTATTGTCAGACTCAAAACTGAATTTCTGTGTTTTGTATCTCAGCGTTCTGCAAAGTTGTTCTAGAGGAATACCTGACAACATGAATTATTGAGTCTGTAATTTTGCACTCTATCTTCCATTTTCAGACAGCAGTCAATCTTATGAAACTTTTGCTTCCCTAGAAAATTGTATGTAGTTCTTCATGTCTGTATCAAAATCATCTATTGGGACTGGAACAAATGCAGATTTCTAAGGTCACCAGAGACAAAGAGGACATGAGACCTGACTAGAAGAGCTTGTTTATTCTAAGTAGGTTGTGACTTGCTCCTGAAGGCAGGCAAAATTCGTGTACTTGGAAAGATATTTAAGCTGAAGATGAATACTGATGAGAAATTATGCATATGTTTTGGTTAGGTTTCTTGCTCCCAGGCTGCCTTCTCGTCTCCTCCTTCCATACCACATTTGTGAAGCTGATGTTTGCATGGGTTTGTAGAGAACTATGTGAGAATGTAATCCTGTCCATTTGCTCTTCTCAACCTGGATCATATTCCTGATGGATTTTGCAGTACAAGTAGTGAAAATCCAGCTGCTGAAAATGGTACCGATTATTTTACGTAAGTAATATCCCAGGTCTTGCAGTACTTGAGATATGATGTATCAGAATTAAGATCTGCAGTTTAATTCTGTGTTGTTGAAGTGGTACAAATATTTACTTTCAAAACAGTAGCTGAACTGCTCTGAGTGTAAACTATAATTCTGATTATTGTTATTTTTTTTTAAAGTAAAGTCACTAGTTATTGCTATGTGTAGGCTAGATAAAGGTAGTGTCTCATGATTGTATGGAAATCAGACTTTGGATTTTCATCCACACTAGGGGGCTGTATTGCTTTAACAATGTCCTTTTCAAATAGCTATATAGTAAGAGCAGAACCAAAAGTATAAACAACTTGCAAGTACTACTTGTCTCTACATAAAATAGGGGAAGGGAGCAGAATAGTGAGGGGGAATGACTTGCAATTTAGACAAATGCAGTTGAAACAAAAAGGTGATGGCGGGGAAGTTTTGTTACGTGCATACGTAGATGAAATTTGAAGCTGAAGGATGAAGTGACACTCATTACCTTGAGATGAGTGGAAAGGCTGAGATCAGCACCCTGGTGTGCCTTTTCAGACATTGGATGCATAACCTTGTTTGTTGGAATTGGGAAGAAGTAGTTTGCTCTTCATTAATATTTATCAATTAGGCATTTTCTCCTGTATAAAAGGGAACTTCTGTACACTGCATATCTCATTGCTTCTGTTGTAATATCCTGTTCCTTTGTTTGCACATGTTCCTGTATCACTACAGGCAGTGGCATTGCTTTGGTACAAATACAGGCTCTCCTTAACTTGTCTTTTTAGGAAGTCATCTACTCTATATTCAGACTAAAATTGTTAGATATCTTCCCCAATGTGCTTGCTAGGCCTCATCAGGATATTGATATGGAAGTTCACTGAAACTCCCATGGTTGTGGTATTGGAACATACCAATCACCATTGTAGAGACAGGCAATGTCTCTTCTATTTTCAGTTTGTGCCAATCCTTTTCAATACTCCATGGGTATAAGCAACTTTATTAATAGATTGCCTTCCTGTTCAACTGTGTATAAAAAGATATTTTAAAGAAATAGGTTTCTTATGGACTTTTTCTTTCTACTGAAATGCCATAGAACTATTGAAGTGGTGCCTGGGAAATAAAAATAGGTATATCTGCCATAGTAGAGCCCTATTTAGATAATCTAAGTTCCCCTTAAATGACTGAGCCTATTCTTTCAGATTGTGTGGGTACATCTGAAGAATTAGAGCCCACTTACAGGTATCAGGTGGAATTTAGATCATTCAAATACATGTCTTTTTGGCCAATAATGGTGTCAGGCCACTATAATACTAGAGGTTCATCAGTTGTTTCAATAACTGATCTGCATATTCTTTTAAAAAATAATACAGTTCAGTCTGCATTGGAGACTGAAACAAACTGTTTAAGAGTATATGTATATTAGTCTTGGCATGGTGGTATTTATAATCAATATATTAATATTTGGTGAAATAAACTGATAGAAGAATTGGTAGATTATGTTTTTATTAAATCTGTAATTGGGAAATCTTTGTCCTGTAGCAAGAATAATGGCTCTGCAGGTGTCTATGTCTGTTTGCAGGCTATAGCCAGTCCAGTCTGGTAAATCCTACTCCTTTTGCTTTTGCTTTGTTGGTATGTTTCAATGCAACTATTGGCATATATATGTATGTAATTAATACATAGCTAATATGTGAATACATTATAGAATATATATAATAATGCATAAAATTACAAATATACAGCATGTTTATCACTGAAAACTGTGTTTGGGTCAGGAAGCAGCAGGTAGAGCTTGCATAAACCTGCATAAATCTTTCATATCAAGCCTAATCCCCATAACTGTATTCACATATTCCAACACAGACAGCATCACCTCCAACTGAGAATGAAAACTCATTACAAATTTTAAAATCCCCCTTACCTTCAAAATAGACCAATACTCCATAACATTCCTCCTAATTGCTTTATTTCTAACCTGATCAATTTTACAATTCTCAACATGGTGCATATCTTCATAACCCAGCTGGTGAGAACTGTGTAATTCAGACCATCACTTTAACGTTGGAAAGGCTAGCGTAATAAGATGTGTTGCTACTTCACTGTAGCAATGATACATGATAAACAAATCTCCAAATGTCCACACTCCCATGTGCCAGTACCTTGTATATTTGTGTTGTTTATACGATGATTTGTATTCACAAGGAAGGCATTCCTCGTTGATTTTACTGTCAGGGAAAGAAGAGTGAATCCCCTCACATCTTAAGCAAAGATGTGGAGGCAGGACAAATGGCACAACTGAAATGTGAGGGGTTTTGTCCATCTGTGTTTATGTTGTGAGATAGCATTAACTTTACTATTAACACTATAAATGACATACATCCCCTTTTGTAGCTTTCATTACCTACTATTTTGCATGCACAAAGGAGAAAATATGTGTTGTTTACATGTCCTTGCGTTTTTATTGATGGAATGTAGTAATCAACACTGTCTCTCACTACTTCACTTCTTTTTTTAAATGTATATCTCAGTAAGGAACTCTAAACTGTAATTTTATTATGTCCTTTCTCTCTGGTAATTTTTATGTTAGGCTACTGAAGAAGATTAATAATCCCCAAACCTTAGCTGCAGAAGTTTAATAAACAAAGCTTAATTAAAACAAGAGAAGTGCAATAAACCCAAAGGGTTCTGCTTTAGCACTGCAGAATCACATAATTTTTCTTGTTTGTTATGTGTTTTTAAAAATTGGGGTGGGGATAGGGGTGGAAGAGAACTTTAGTGTTTTATATTTAATTGAACTAACAGCATATGCTGATAAGTAATAAATAACAGTGACACAGAGTGACTAAATAAATTGGTTTCCTCAAGCAATGATTAATTCACTGTCTTTCATTGCCATCAGGTTAAGAGACAGTTTCTTTTTGTCAGTCTACAGGAAAAATATTTGATAGTGTAACAAAGTCCTTTCCATTCCAGCTACAGCAACTTTTTAAATGCATTGAATGAATCTAAATAAAAAATTCAGCAATTAAACAAAACTTGGGCTGCTCATTTACTTACAATAAAAATCCCTGCAGAATCAGCTATCAAGAAAGTGTCTTGAAGTGAGTCAATGCACTTTGTAGGAAGGACATACTGCTGATTTTTTTATTTGTACAGTAAAAAGGATTGTTGTTGTTGAATCATGGATAAAGCCATGGATAAAGAAGGATTTTGCTGAGCACTTGTCATTTAAGAAACTTACAAAATAGATCAGTCAGCTCTTTAAGTGCGCACCCTTTGGAATGCTTTCTAGTAGTTTGTTGTATGGTTGTACTAACCTTACATGGTCATCAATTTGAAGACTGGAAAACAAGAAACAGAACAGAAAAACTACAAATCAGCTTTTCCGACATTCCCATCTCGTAGTCCAGTAGAGGATAATGAATTGGCGATGGAGGAATACTGCCAGAGAGAAATCATGAGGCTACTGTAACTTGCACATTTCATTCAGTCTGAAGAAGTGACTACATTAATTGTATTGATACTCTGCTTGTTTCTTTTACTGATTTCCTTTCAGGATTTTGGGTCTCAAGAGTCAGCTGGTCAGAAGACAATCTTCCATTGAAGATAACTGGAGCAGCTAGGAGAGCATAATTACAGAGGTGATGGTGACAGTTCAAGAGTTGATCAAACAGTAGGCTCTTCATTCCATGGTTCTTTGGTAGGAACCTTACCCTGACATCTGCACTACATGGTATGTGACTGAGGTAGTACTTCATGGCATCTACAAGAGCACATCCTCTGTCCCTCTGGGTATCAGTGCAGCAGTTATGAAACAGAAAACATTAATGACAAAGGAGGGAATTAAAATTTACTAGGCTTTTTTGATAAAATTAATCTTGCCACTTGGCTGCATAAGTGTTATGAAAGGCATTTTCAATGCCCGTAAGGCATCTTCAAACTTTTTCACACCAGAAACCATGCCTACAAGGAATTAATGCCTTTGGATCAGCTATCTAGTGTCCCTTGTCAGAGTTCTTTTCTCCATTGACAGTACTACAGTACTAACATCCCCAATGTAACTAAAGCAACATCCAACAAAGACAGTAATACAAAAATGCAGTATTAAAATTCCTCTTTAATTATGCCATTTCTCCCAAATGCCTCGGCTTCATAACTACACATATTGCTAATGCATTTCCAACTAATTATTTCTCTTGTCTGTTGTGTTTCTGGTACTTAGAAATGTATATTAACCATGTACAGGCTGCAATGTATCTGTGTTTTCTAACATTCTGATTTACCTTTCCATCTAGTTATGAAACCGTAAAGCACAGTCCTGCCCTGCACAGCACTGGTTTAAGTCTAGCATATGATAAAGGGCTGCTCTGTGTGTGCATATTGGAGTCAGATATGCTGGTATTATGCCTTGACAACAGCCGTAAATTGTCCTCCTCTAATGGTGCTGGCCAGTAGCAATACACTTGTAATAACACTCAAGATAGAAAGGTGGTTCCTGCCCCCAATTAAATTGGGTTCTCATTATTTGCAGACCTAAGGCAGAGTTATCACAAGAAAGATGAAATAAGTTGAACTACTGCAAGTCTCCCTTTTCCAGTCTTTTATAAAATGTCATCTTACAGCTGTCACTTGTTCAACTCCATGCTTTTTTTTCTCTTTGGACTTTTCTTTCCCTTCATAGGCTTTCTTCTCACACCTGTTCTTTTTTTTTTTTTATTTTTGCATTTTCTCAGCCAAAGGCTCATTTGCATCTTTCATTTTTTTTGATGAGAAAACAACTGTGAACTGTGTTGTTCCTTTTTGAAAGAGAAATGTTATTCAGCTCAACGTTCCCAGAATAAAAGGCTCAAATGCCAACTGTAAATAAATCTACTTGCATTCTGATGATACTAGAGGGTTTGTACAAATTAAATACTAAATTATGCTAATTTAAAAGAATGCCCCTGTTTTTTCTTTCTGAGAGTGTCAGTCACTGGATTCTGTTACACCTTTTCCTGGCAGACTGAAGAGCCCTCTGTTATCTGGTTTGTGCTTCCTAAGTGGTATTTAAGAGCAGTGATAAAAGCATTCACTAACCTGCTTTTTTCCTAATTTCAGGATCTTTGTTTACAATGAGTAAGAATCTTAATGATCATACATGTGGAGCAGTTCAATCCTATGATTTCCTTTGTTGAGATGGGCAACTGAGATGTAGTCATTTGAAGTTTAAACCACAAAGCTCCTGGGGCATTGTGCTATTAATTTGACTACCTTTTGTAGCTGCTGCTCCAAGTTACTCTTACATTACTCATCTCTCTGTTCATTTTCCCAATTAAATTGTGACCTAGGTTATTAAATCCGATGAAGGTTGGTAATCTGATTTCTTGGTAATTACAATATAACGTTGTTTTAAAAACAAAGCGGACAAAATCCAGTATACTTTTACTTTTGGAAAAATACAGTTTTCCAAGTTCTTAGAGCAATCGAGCTTTTTTCAAAATGGAGTATAGAAAGTTTTCCAGTAGTAGATACCTGACTTAACAGTGTTCAAGAAATATTTCAGGACGCAAAAGGTGCAAAGTTCCAAGATAAAAGAAAACCTGACAGCAAAGTGCATAAGAAATGAATAATGTTAAATACATCTTAATTACTGGTGGGTCTGCATTATTTCTAGTGAAAGATGAAAAAGGTAGAGAGAGAGTTTACAGCAGCTGAGCACACTTCTTTTTGAAGAACTACATGTTCCACAATTGAATCTGTGTATTATGCTGCCACACTGCAGCATGTCCTGTTATTCCACATGAGACCTTGTATTTCCAAATGACTAGCCCATCATTCTCTATCATGTATGCATAATATGTTTTTACAGATCATGAAGTTAAAAGAATTGCCTCAATACTGTTGGGTCTGTTTATACCATATGATGCTCTGACTCAAGGCTTTCTTTTCAATTGATGTATTTTGCTTATTGAAAATATTTATTTTGCTAACATTGCTAATTAATGCACTGCTGTCATATCTGGATGTGATTTGCAGGAGCTGTCTGCAAAGAATGAGGAACAGCTCTCTAAATAGTTTATTAGGCTGTCTAAATTTGTACGCTAGTCATATGTCAAAATTTAATTGTCAAGTTTTAGACCTTCTGTTATGACAGGGACATATTTTTTTCTGACTCAGAATTGCAGCAAAGCTGTTGCCTGGTGAGGGCTTTATTGTATACAAAAGACTGATTCCATGAAAATGAAGAGAAGTAAAAGAACCCTGTCAATTGTTTCATGTGTGTCCACACATGCACAGAAAGTATGTATGTATGCATCTTTGTACACAAACAAGAAACTGCCCTTTTTATCAGGAGATGGAGGTGACAAAGACCACTTCTGGATAAAGAGTAACTGGAAAAAAGTGTGAGGGTCTGGGAGGATGGGCTTTGCACAAAAATTCTTAGAAGAAAACCCAGAGATAGGTCATGGCAATTATTGATTAAATCACTGATTGTCAGTATTATTCTCAAATAAATACTTCCATTCTATGGAGAAACCACTGAGAGTTTATATGAAGGGTTAATGGACTCATTCAGCAAGTGTGTCTATGGCTTCTAGGCTTTTTTAGGGTTCTTTTCTGAATCCCTGCGTTTTGGTCAGGGATCTGGTGTATGTTGTAGACTATACCAAATTCTGGTTCTTTTACCTAGATGCTTAATGTGAGTCTGGCATGGGTGACACTGTCATGGGTGTCTATTGCAAGCCACCAGATCAGAATGAGGAAGTTGATGAGGTCTTCCACAGGCAGCTGACAGCAGCCTCACAGCTACAGGCCCTGGATCTTGTGTGGGACTTTAACTGCCCTGATATTTGCTGGAAGACCTATTCAGCCAGCCATCCACAATCCAGGAGGTTCCTCCAGTGCGTTGGTGACAGTTTCCTGATGCAAATGGTGGAGGAGCCCACTAGGAGACGAGCACTGCTGGATCTTGCATTTGTCAACAAGGAGGGTTTGGTTGAAGAAGTGAAGGTTCAGGGCAGTGTTGGTTGCAGTGACTGTGAGATGGTGGAGTTCAGGGTCTCATGTGATAGGAACAGAATACCTAGCAGAATCACAACCCTAGACTTCAGGAGGGCCAACTTTGTCCATTTCAAGCAATTGCTAGGAGAAATCCCATGGGAGAGGACAGTGGCAGGTAAAGGGGCCCAAGGTAGCTGGTCATCATTCAAAGATCACTTCTTTGAAGCNATTAAAACTAAACCTAGAGGCAATGTAAGCCCCTGCTGAATAAGGTGGGTGCCCTAAAGACAGAGAATACAGAGAAAGCAGACATACTGAACACCTTCTTTGCCTTGGTTTCTCTTTCTGGAAGCTGTCCTGGTATCAAAGCCCAGACTGCTGAGGCTCCAGAGTAATTTAAGTCAAGAGAGACATTTAATCGGGTACAACAAGGGTAATGTAGAGTCTTGCATCTGGGCACGAAGAACCCCAGGGACCAGTATAGGTTGGCAATTGGTCTGTTTGACAGCAGTGTAAGAGAAAGGGACCTGGGGATCCTAGTGGACAGCAGGATGACTATGAGCCAGCAATGTGCCCTTGTGGCCAAGAGGGCCAACATCATCCTGGGGTGGATCAGAAAGGGGGTGGTTAGCAGATCGAGGGAGGTTCTTCTCGCCCTCTACTCTTCACTAGTGACACTGCATCTGGAGTATTGTGTTCAGTCCTGGCCCCCTCAGCTCAAGAAGAACAAAATGCTGCTGGGGGGTGTCCAGCATAAAGCAACAAAGATGACGAAGGAAGTAGAACACCTCCCTTATGAGGAAAGGCTGAGGAAGCTGGGTCTCTTTAGCTTGGGGAAGAGGAGGCTGAGGGGTGACCTCATTAATTTCCATTAATATGTGAGGGGTGGGTATCAGGAGAATGGAGCCAGGCTCTTCTCAAGGTCATCTGGTGATAGGACAAGGGCCAATGGGTGCAAGCCGGAACATAGAAGGTTCTGTATAAATAACAGAAGAAACTTCTTCACAGGGAGGGTAACAGAGCATTGGAACAGGCTGTCCAGGGGGGATGTGGAGACATTCAAGACACACCTGGATATGTTCCTGTGCGACTTGGTATTGGTGATCCTGCTGTGACAGGGGGACTGGACTGGATGATCTTTTGAGATCCCTTATGATCCCTAATGATTCTATGATTATATGAGTCTATAGGTATCTGTAGAAGTGCCATGAGAAGGAAGCATATAAAAGTATCAGATAATACTTGGGGTTTTTTCTCAATTTTGAAGTGCAACAATTGCAAGCAAGGACATGAATGAAGTTTTCTTATCTTTTTAATGAGAGGACGTGGAGGACACACTGCATTTCTCTAGTAATAAAGTAAGCCTATGCAAAAAAATTGAAATGTAATTTCATAAGAGCTTATGAAAGATTGAAACAGTGCTGAAGCCTTTCTAAGAAGAACGTATTTCTCCCTTGGAGTAGAGGCCCCTGTCAGCGTAATCCTGAAGCATTTCTCCAGGTAGCTTTTCTCTGGCTACAGAGGAAAGAGTTGAGGTCCTCTGCTCTGAAACGTCCTCCACTTGAAACCCCAGGCTTTGCACTTTACAATAGCCATGTTAAACTGGTCACTGAAGTAAGTGGCACATTTACCAGCATCTGTCAGCTCAAGAGTTGGGGGTTGAGCAGACTCACATGAAGTTACACTGTAAAAGGAAAAGGAGACAAATAACATCTAGAGATGACTACATGTGGCAAGATGTGCCCAGTCCTTGGTTCTCCAGTAAAGGACAGGGAGGGATGTATGAGAGTGTGTAGAGAAAGGAGCCACAAAATTGACAAAAGGACTGGAACACCTCTCCTCTGAGGATAGACTGAGAGAACAGTAACTGTTCAGCCTGAAGAAGTCTTGGGTGTGATCTTATTGACATATATAAATACTTTGTGGGGGAAGTGAAGACAAAGTCCTTGGCACAAGATGAAATTCTGAAAAGTCCATTTAAACATAAAATGCTTCTTTTACTGTGAGGATTTTTGCGCACAGAAAGAAATTTCCCAGAGATGTTGTGGGGTCTCCATCCCTGGAGATACTCAAAATCCATCTACTCATTACCCTGAGCAAGGTGTTTTAGCTCAGCACGGGAGTTGTGCTAGGTGATCTTCAGAGATTCCTCATGTCTGAGCCTTTCTGTGATTTAGTAACACGTCCAAGTTGTCTCACAGTGGGATTTATAATGCTGTCATGTTGTCACAGTGAAATCATCAAGGAATTTTGCTTGTAAGCAAAGAGTGTTCCCATTCTAACTATTGTATCTGCATCTTGACCTCACATGAATTCTCCTTGCTCTGGTAACCTGATCTACTCTACAAACATAGTGATTCCTGCACAGATCTTCAGAGAATCCTAAAGCCCTGTACCCACAGTAAGCCTTGTGCTGGGGACAAGAATGGTCCAGAGAACTTTGCAGAAAGGTGTGCATCCCTTTTGTGTCCTTTTGAATGAACCTAAAAGGCTTATTTTGTTGGTGAACTTGTTTTTTATTCAGTGCCATTAGTGGTAATGTTCTATGTGCAGTCATTTCACTAAGAGATATTTAATGAACTTAAAAAAAGTTTTGAATATAAGTTTATATTATTAACAAACAGTAGTTTCAAAGACCTAAACAGGATCATGATGATTACCTTTCTTTAACAATGCCTTAAATTTTTATCTCCTTATCCCTTCCTCAATGCTTTCTCTCTCAAGACATTACCATTTATTGTGTCTCCACTAGGTACCTTGCATATGATTTACATGCTGAATGATTCTGCTTTCAGAGCAAGGTAGTGATATAATATCCCCATTTATATTCAGAGCAGTCACCACTTTCTAGCTCTCTGAATAATAAAACCACCTGCATTTAATATACATGGAAAAGTGGGAAGGCAAGTAGCAGATATGACACAATCAGGTAAGTGTAATCAGATAAAATATCACAATATTATAGAAGATCAGCATCTGGTAATGACTTGAATTTCAAAAGACTGACAAACAGCATGGCCTGAAGCAATCAGGCATACCTCATTCGGAGCTACTTATCCTTTGATTGCTCTTCTGTTTCTGGCAGACTAAACATTCAGGTTTTTTTTGTTAACTCCCACTGTGCCATGTATCCTTCAGTGGAAAAATACTAGATTTTTCCCCTTCTTTTTTTCAGAGTGAGAAAGCAACAACACATTACATGATGGAGGAAGGAGCCTCACTCCCCTCCTTGGCTGCAGTAAACAGGGTCAAGCAGCTCTTCTGCAGTAATGTGTGAAGTGGCACATTAGTCTCTGTCCTCAATCTCTGCAGCTGCTGCCAGGTCTTGTGAACTGTCTTGGTGGGCTACTGGAGAACTAATGACAACTGAAAGGATTGTTGCATCTGGCAGCCCTTGTGGGAATGTCCTGTGGAAGATTTTATTCGTGCAGCACTCTGTACTCAGTGGGATTCTAGACCCTGTTGGGTTGTCCTACAGTTACTGTAACACAAACAGTACAGAAACCATCATAGTAGTGTTGGTGCTTTATCATACAGAAGTGGGACATTAACACTTTCATATTTAGTTCTATGTCTCTGTCTGTAGTAAACTATAGTAGCTAGTGCAGATGCTGCAGAACCACCCAAACTTTATGTTACGTTGTGTATTCCTCTCTCCTTCCTACTACCTTGCCTCCTCCTTGACCTTTTTATGGTATATTCTCCTCTCATGTGGGCAAACACTTCTAGTCCTGTCAGGACTGTCCATTGTGTGCAATAAAATAGAGCTGAAAGCTCTCTCTTTTATGACTTAGTTTAATGAAAGCATTAATGGTGAGGAGGCGCTCTAATTTCTCCTTTTTGATATGGTGCCCCAGGTGATGCTACTGCCAGAAAGCATTATCCTTTGCCTCATGTTTTGGGTATTGAGAGTTTCTTTGCTCTTCATTAGTGATGTAGTGATTGGACTTTGCATGCTGCAAATTGAAATGCTACATCTACAGAGCACACTGTAAGTAACATGCTCACACTTGAACTAAATATTACGCAAGCCTTTATTTCTTTTATATCATAGGGCTTTCTGCTTACTACGGGATCAGGCTATAGCTGAAAACATGCAACAATAGAGCATCTCAGCAAGAAAGATAATATCCTACACACATTTTCTTTTGCATTTGATCACATGTAAGATTAAATCATATCTCATATGTTTTACAGGCCACCATGAGAGAAATTCTATGATTAGAGAATATTACCATTGTTTATAAGTGTAAAATTTGATGTTTACATGGTGCCATTGGTTCTGACATAGATTATTATTAGAAAGCTGTTCCACCCCTTGAAGAAATATTGTTCCATGAGGGGTATGCACCTTATAGTGGTACCTGTGGAGAATATTATCCTAGCAAAGATGAGGCACTTTTAATTACACCACAGGTTTTAATTACACCTCATTTCAACTCCGCAAACCTCTGTAAATAGTAACAAGTGTGGCTGTTACACTCAGTTGTCTTCTCATGAGGAACTGTCTGGGCATTTTGGCTCCCTGGAACTGTATCATGTGAAGTATGAACACATGATCCTCACCAGTAACTACACAACTAGAAAGCAACATCTTCCTGCATTTGTTTAATTCTTTGCATTCTGAGTTTTGAAGGTGGAAAAAGTGTATTTTAGAATGGCATCAACAGTTTATATCAAACGTAGTTCTTTACATAAAATCCTGCCTCATGTTTGTTTCATGTCTTTGAGAGGATATGTTTTGTTCTTTTCTCCTCTGGGTGAGTGGAGAACTGATGATGAGGTGGAATGAGACTACCCTCTCCCTTGGTTTCTGACATATGCTATTGAATCAACAGAAGAGGAAGGGGTAACAGAAGTAAACACTATCTAGACAATCTAAGAATTTGGTACTTAGTAAGCTTGGTGTATCCTATGCAAACTCTCTCAATCTATTGTTAAAAAATGCATGGAAAGCACTAACAAAATGTCACACCAAATAACTTGTTCAACTAACACAGACTAATTTGGTGAAGATGAATCAAAGTATAATAATCCATTGTGTATAAGGGAAAGAATAAGAGGGATGATGTATTATGGCTTCTTTCTTTATAGTAAGATGTGTGGCACAGAGATGAGATATGATCTGTGTTTTCGTCTTCCATCACTTAATGCTTCTGAGGCTGGTTTCACTGTCCTCTCACCTTTATCAGGCCCCCTTTGTTTGCAATGTTGTGTTATAGTGACTTTATCGTTCACAGGCCAGTGCAGATGATTCCATTATACTGGGCCTGGCCTACAGATTTGGGGAACCCAATTTAAAGTTATTGCTGTTACTTTGGTACAAGTATATGCTATTGCTGCTTAAAATATTACTAAAACACATACAAACCATACTAAACATGCATGCCAGGGGCTACCAAAATTAAGAGTGTGAAGAGAGTGAAACAAACCTTTCATTGTTTCATTGGAGATTAGACTATATGCAAAATGTGTGGTATTAGAAACGTCATCCAATGAGTATGTCATGTATCTGATCTCTGGAATGATTTTGTGCCTGGAATGGAAACAAGGAGAAACATTTTTCATCTTTAGCAAGTGAGAAATTCTGTTTTTGAAAATAGCTTTTGTCTGAAGAATGGAAAAGTTGTCAATTAGCCAAAATACAGGAATATTTATTTTATTTCTAAGGACTAAGTGGGTATTTTAACCACTTTCACAGAAGTGTCTCTTTTGCATCTTGTTTATAGCTTAAGAAAGTGAAGTATGTGTTTAGGTTTTAGGGTTGATTCAGAAGTCTTGCAGGAAAAATCACAGAGAAAAGTTCCTCAGTGGGACAGGAATCTGGGCATAGGTTTTCCAAAGGTATGGGTAATGAGAGACATTGCAGCACCTGATACAAGCCTTATCTTTCTGGTGTAGAATACTTGCTGTCACTTCATAGTCAGGCGAAGATCCTGTTTGAACTCCACACAGGCTATGAGTGATTCAGCTCTTCTTAGCAGGGGCCAAAAAGTAATCTAAACTTAATTTCAGATCACTGTTCTAAGAATCTTTTGCACACATTTCCTTTCCCAAGTTAAAGTGCAACATTTTCAACAGAAAGAACTCAGCAGAAGAGCTTTCCAGGTATAACTCACCCACACTATTTTCTTGGTCTTGGGAATGCCTCTGAATGCACTGCTGTCCAGCAGCTACAAATTCATAAACCTCAGAGTGAGCTGTCCCAGTCTGCTGGGATTGCTGCTAATCTAAGACCACAGGTAAAACAGCTAATTCCATTTTACTCTCCTGCTATTTTAGACATTTTTTTCTTCCTCCACAGCAGTATCATATAATGCTGTGAAAACACGTAACTGTTTATGGACTGCAGTATTAATATGTGTAGATATTTTATGTTTGCTTTCTGCTAGAAATAATGTTGAGCTCTACGCTTATTTTTGCACATATGCAGAGCATCTCTTGTTTCTTATAACATGGAGGATTACTGAAAATCTTTTCAATATCAATTAGTAGGAACTGAGTGCCAGATCACTCAAAGGTTTCTTCCAAAAGCCAAGTCTGGATGCTGAAGGTGCAGAGAATGTCTAGGTTACAGATATTGACTTCCTCTGAGAACAACTTGCAGGAACAATTTTCCCTGTTCTTGGAATTCTGAATCCATATCCTCCTTTTCCTTCTCTTCCATCTCTTCCTCAGACTATTGCCTTTTTTTCCCTTCTTCTCTTCTGTCTTGTGATCTGGAGTATTATATACACAAATATATGCAAAATTAGCGTAGTTTGCTAAGAAATGAGATTTATCTGCACCTCATGGATAACTAATTTTCTCCATTGTTGGAGAATGGTGTGGTACAGAAACTTGTCAGGGGCCAGAGGAAAAGGAGTTATAGTCCTTAAGATTCTAACTCATTCAAAAGAGAGTACAAGTGGTGAAAATGATCAGTTTTTGGACACACATGCACAGAAAACCTGGCATCTAAGTGTCAGAGAACTATTATTTTATACACTTTCAGAAAACTGCACTCAGTGTCTTCCCTGAAAGCTAAAATAGTGTAGGGCCCTCCAGTGTTCCACAGAGAAAATGGGAAATGATGCATTAAATCAGAGTTAATATTCATTATTCTTTATACACACTGACATGCTCTAAGAAGATTAATTTGTTCTCTGAGGGAAACACAGATTTGTTGTTGCACAGTCATGCCTATATTAGCATTAACAGTGTACACCCAGGCTTTTCAGGAAAAAATACTTCCCATCTTACAACTACTGTAGATATTTTGCAAAAGAAGTAACTATAACTGAACAGTTTGCAGCCATTCTGAACCCAGGTTCAGAACTGCAGGTACTGAAAGACAGCTAGTTCTTCTGCAGTGTTCAAATAGCTAATAATTAGTAATTGTGGCTGAGAAGCAGTTGATACTGTGTACCAAATGTACCTTAACTTCTATGTCTGATTGGTGATTTCTCTACAAAAGGGCTCATGAAACTTGCTTTTCAATTAGTAGGAAACCTGACATTTTAAAGGAACTCAGATATAATTTAACAATGTTGAAGTATCTTGCATGATTTATATTTAGGAAAGTAGCATTGAAAAATAGCTAAGTAGGCTGAATAACAAGAAAGACTATTAACATATTTTCAAATGCATCAATTTTATGGCTTGGCATGTTCTTGTTCCTGTTTAAAATTAGCAGTGACAGATATGAAGATCCTATTATTTTCTTAATAGGCTACTAGGCACAAATAAGTATGCAGCAAAGAATCATATAGATTAGTACTTGGGTTTATAAACTTTCAAGCCCTCTTGGGAATGGTGTAGCATAGAGCAAGATCCAAAAGGAAAGAAGATGTACATTGAAGTCAAAGACCTACATCGCAACTTTCTGTTATCTTTGTTCTAAAACCTAGGGACATTGGAATAAAATTTCAAATTAATTCTCTAGTTAATCAGTTCCCAAATTCTAAAAATAAAGCAAATCCAAATGCAATCCAGATGATTCATGACTACACATTGACATTTCCTTAATTCTCTGTTGTAGTACAGAGCTTTAGGAGACATTAAAAATGTACAAGATGTCTGAGTATTTTTGTATTCCTAATTCAAGATGTGTATTGTGATGTCACATTAGGAAAACATGTGCTTAAGGGAAAAAAACATTCACATACTTCACAGAAACTATGAACATACTGATTTTGGCTTTCATAATGTCTGTGTGTAGCTGCCTTCTCCAAGATGCTCATCTCAACACATAGAAAGAATGGTTAGAGAGGTGAAAGTATTTTTGTTAATCTTGAAAACCTTCAGGAATAGGTAAAGAATATTAAATCTTAAGTCTTTTTCATGGAGACAGTGAAGGGGCTAATAGAAATAAAATTCTTTCTTTTAGAACTGATAATATTTTTTGTTCTTGATATATTTTTCTAAGCAGAGTAGGGATGGGAGAAATTTTTTTTTAACAGAGAGAAGTGTAGAAATAAAATTAAGAACAATGCATCAATATTCCTGTGTGGGGTCATAATGAACACCAGCTTAAACATGAGCCAGGAAGTTGCCCTTGTAACAAAAGTGGTCAGCTGCATCCAGGGCTGCAGGGCAGGACTTAATGAAATTCAGCAAGGGCCAGTGTAGAGTCTTGCATCTGGGCAAGAACAACCCCAGGTACCAGTATAGGCTGGGGATTGACCTGCTGGAGAGCTGCGTAGGAGAAAGGGACCTGGGAGTCCTAGTGGACAGCAGGATGACCAGGAGCCAGTAATGTGCTTTTCTGAGAAGAAGAAGGCCAATGGCATCCTTGGGTGAATTAGAAGCAGGGTGGTAGTAGATCGAGACAGGTTCTCCTTCCCCTCTACTCTGCCTTGGTAAGACCACATCTGGAATATTGTTCCCAGTTCTGGGCCCCTCAGTTCCAGAAGGACACAGAACTACTTGAGAGAGTTCAGCCAAAAGATCATTAAGCCACAGAGATGATGAAGGGAATGGAGCATCTCCCTTATGGAAAAGACTGAAGGAGTTGGGCCTGTTTAGATTGGAAAAAAGGAGAATGAAAGGTGACCTCATTAATGTTTACAAATATGTAAGGGGAAGATGGCAGAGAGAAGGAGCCAGTGTCATCCAGTGGTAGGACAAGGGGAAGTGGCTGTAAGCAGGAACATAGGTTTCCACGTAAATAAGGGAATTAACTTCTTCATGGTGAGGGTGACAGAGCACTGGAACAGGCTGTCCAGAAAGGTTGCGGAGTCTCTTTCTCTGGAGACATCTAAAACTCTTCTGGACATGTTCCTGTGCAAATTGATCTAGGTAATCCTGCTGTGGCAGGGGGGTTGGATTAGATGATCTTTCAAGGTCCCTTCCAATCCCTAACATTCTGTGATTCTGTGGTTCTGTGACTGCTGCCAGCAGGCCAAGGAAGAAGATCCTGCCCTTTTGTTCTGAGTGCTGGGTCCAGTTCTGGGATAGTTAAAGTGAGAAACCAGATGTACTGAAGTGACTCTAGATGAGAGTCACAAATGTCATCAAGGGAAAGTAACATCTCTAAACTGAGGAGAGACTAAAACAGTTGTGACTATTCAGAAGTGAGGCCTCATAAGGTATTATTAATTGTAAAAATATTTGATGGAGCAGCAAAAAGGATGGAGTAAGATTCATCCCAGTGGTGCTAAATGACAGGACAAGAGGCAATGGACGGAGACTGAAATACAGGGGTTTATTTAAGTGCCAGACAATACTTTTCTGATGTGAGGGTTGTCAGAGACCTGAACAGGTTTCCCAGAGAAGTTGTTGAATCTCCTTCCCTGTCTATAACCAAAACCTGGCTGCACACAATCCTGAATGACTCTAGCTGATCCTGCTCTGGACTGAACAGATATTCAGTGATTCTTGACAGTGTCATCCACTGCTTGGCTATAAAAAGAAACACATGACTGAATCTTATTAATTTTGTTTTTTTTTTAATTTCCCCAAATCCTAATAGTATAAAAAAATCCTCTAAAATTGTAATTTCTTGTCAGAGAGAAAAAGCCCTCTAAAAAGGAATGTGTGTAGATATATATTTATACCCAAATTTTCCATGATAGAGATCAAGCACATGGGAAAATAAATAACTTTAATTAACAGGTTCAAAACAGTATCTACTTTTAACTAGACGCAGGAAGTTTGTGTTCAGTTTAACTACAGATTTCAAAGACAGCCTGAAGTTAAAGCTGATTTTACCTTTCACTCCAACTAACATATGCAAACATGAATGAAATGATGTAGTTGCCATTACACCCAGTTATTTAGGAAGAAAATTTCAAAGTTGAGCACGTAGTTCCATTTTTTGTTGCAGGACTAGTGGACATTTTGTTTTTCTTTTGAAGGCAAATTCATCTTGGAGTAGATGTCTCTTCCAAGACCTACCATTCAAGTCAATTCCACCCTGAGGTCTGTTTTCAACATATTTTTTTTGCAGTGACACAATAAGCACCTACATAATTTCCTCATCTTTTGATATAATTTATTAAAACTTTCTGTAGTACTGAATCCAGATTAAATAGACAGAATGTATATTTAGTAAGTGATATGGATTTCTATCTTCTTGCTCCTGAATCTGTCAGAAGATCAGAAGATGCTTCTAGCAGATACAACTTGTATTCATGCTTCATTTATAGAGGTAATAGCTTCTTTCAATCTGCCAGTGTAGCACTTTTTGATCTGCAGCAAGATATTCCCTTTCTTTTTGAAATTTTTTACAGCATGCAGCACAAAGGTAGCCAAGTCCATTATGCAGAATGTCAAATACAGTAGCTGAACAGGCAATAAATTAACCTTGATCTCTCTGTGAGTTAGCTGGAACACAAAGCAATCCTGCTTATCCCTCATTTGGGTACCTCTCTAAAAGCCTTCTCTCTTCTTTCAGTATGTCGTTTCATGCCTTTAGTGTTACTGCATGGGAAAAGCATCTGATGTCATGGCATTTTATTACATACTTATCTTAATTTTACATTAATGTGTGTCATATCCTAATGAGATATGTCATATTCCTAGATGAGAGAAGGGAAAGGGAGTGACTTTGGTTCCTGTAGATGCCTGGGTTGAATTAAGAAGTCTTACACCATAGGGTCCCAATAAAGTCAGCTTTACTAAAGTTACTAGATTCTGTCTTCAAACAAGAGTAATGTCTGAATAAACTGCAGGTCATGTTCTTACTCCTCTTCAAAAACATCCAATTCCAGTAAGATCTTTACTGGCTCAAAGTGCCAAAGAGGTGTGGCCCAAGAATCATGTCCATAATAAACTTGTGATACAACTTTGGGTAGTAACATTGCATTCTTTGTGCTTCTAATTGTTTTCTGACCCCTTTAAGAGATTTACATTTATAGTGATTTACAGATTTCAAGAGTAACTCAGCAAGGTGCATATCCCCTGTTTCATAAATCTTTTCTGAGTCAAAGATATAACTAATTAAGGTAAGAAGTAGAAGGCTAATGACAGACACTGCTTTATTTCACCTGAGGTAATACATAAGGGTATTTGTGATGACTGCCAGAAAGCTTCTTGAGAGTTCAGTCATTAAACACAGTCACTCTGGTCCTGTTTTGCCCACTGTTTGTATACTTTCTTTCCAGGTGACAGAATTATGTTTTTAAAAGTACATGCCATGTGAACTTATTGACTGTGAGACTAATAAGTTACAGGTAGATTTGTTAATTCTGCTCAGGGCCATGCTAATACGTCTAAATTGAAAGGGAATTGAACTTGTCTTTTTGAATGGGAGAGAAAATTTGTTGAATAAAAACCCAAAACAATAAAGGAAAATAGAATGTGAATGTCAGGTCCATTTAAGCAGCACCCCAATTTCAAGGTTAGAAAACTTCATTTTCTCATCTAGTGAACAATTGTATTTGCCCTTCCCCTCAGCAGAGAAAAAAAAGATGTGATGGGCCCAACTGAAAGCTGACAGAAAAAGATGTCCTGAATATTACAAAACAGCATGCAGCTTCTTAAAACTCTTTCTACTGAAACCATCTTAGGTAATCATGTTCTACTCAAAAATTAATTGGACAACACGGGCTATGAGGGACCACAGAGGAAAGCTCATATCCACTCACAAAAGTGTCTGTCGGATTTGAACACTAACATTGAACTTTTCTTGGAGTAGTGAATTTTGATGAGATACATAATATGAAATGCTTTTTCTTAATTTTGATTAATTTCTTTACATGAGTACAATGCACATTAAATTGTCAAATGCAGGCAATTCACAGATGATGTGACAAAATAGCAATGCTGAATGAATGTATATATCTCTATCTGTATCTATCTATATCTCCATCTATCTGTATCTACCTATCTACCTGCCTTTGTGCCTGTGTGAGAATATATAAAATAATCCACTTAGATGATATTGGTAAGTCAAATTATAGTAATGGAATTATAGTAATGGGTCCTGCATTCTTGTTTTCAAATTTTTTTCCTTGTGCTCTGCTCATATTTGAAGGCTTTTTTACAACAAAAAAATGCATTAGTGACAACGATTGAAGTATTAGGCAAAAATCTGCACCAGTGTAATCCCATAGCAATAAAGGAAGGCAGTCAGAAAGTCTTTTCCTTTTGGTTCTGAAACATATTTTAAGAAAGCCAACAAAAAGTAATGCTCCATTTAATTTCCAAATCTCAATGTAATATCACTTAAGATGAATACTACTGGAGGAGGCAGCTATGGAGCGGGGTGCTGTTGCAAAATAAAGTGCATGGGGAGCTGGTTTAGAAATGAACCCACTGTCCATGGAAAAACAAGACTGTTACAAAGTCTGTGTGTAGAATGACAGTTAAGTCACAAAAATCAAACCCAAAATTATAATATTTCTCTAGAATTTAGGGCACAGAATTTGTATTGCAGAGTTTCCCTCTATTAAGTTCTCTATTAAGACACATAGCTTCCCACAATGATTCCATGGATGCTGCTATAAAATTAAAAAATGCTGTTGGTTTCATTGCATTACTCTGAATAGACATTAACAGCAGTAGAATCTGGCCTGCCAATCTCACCAAATGAGCTATTTGCATTCAGAGAAACTGAAAATGAAATTTGCCTTGAATATGTCTGTGAGTACTACTTATCTATAGAATCAGTAGAGATTTTTAACACAGGACTTCTGTGGGACAGAATGTTTTGAGATTTAAAAGAATATCATAACAGGTTTGAGTTACTAATGTTTGTTGTAGGAAACTAGGGGCAAAATTTGAAAACTGTCTCTCTCATAGAATTGAGCCTAAATTAGTGTGCAAATTTGCAAATTATGCTCTGAAAAATATTGTGTCAAGGGAGTCTTTTTCAACTTGAAAGATGAAATCAGTTTTACACTGAAATCTGAAGTTTTCATTTCACCAAGTAGAAAACATTTTCTTTATTTTGGTGCACAGTGTTCCTAGAAATAGTTATACTCTACTGGATACCAGTGAATCTAGTCTAATTTAAGCTTATGTAAGAATATAGCATGTACATTTTTCTTTTACTAAAAAAGGCAAGAAATATCTTTTCCATGTTAAAGAAATGCCATGGATTATTGAACTAACACCACATATGAATGAGACTTCATATTTAATTACTGAGTTCTGTCTTAATGCGATGATTATAGATTGATGTTATTCACCTAAAAGCTATCTCTTCATGCAATAACACCAGGAAAGAGGAGGTGTGAACATTATATTTTTCTTTGGAGACTAAGGTATACCTATAGGGTATATTTTACCAGGTTTTTTTTTAATTTTAAAATGTAATAGGATGTAACTTTTTGGAATATGGAAAGCGCACACCTCTTTTTTAATAAACTTATTATCCTCAACTGACTAGAAAGTTTCTGAAACAGTAGGTTATTGTTTTAAAACTAGAATTTGACACCCATTCAAATATTAGCATTTTGTTGAAATCCTCTGGATAATTTGGAAACAAGTTTTGTTGCCTGGATTATGTTTTAACCCACTTTATTTCCACAAGTTTTAGTTGTTACAGTATTAAAATTCAGTTCCGTAGAGTTCTTTTCAGTAGATTGCAAATTTCCTTTTCTGAAGTTAGTTTGAAGAGATGTGAAAGTGATTTCCAGTTCTAGATGAACTTGGAAGGGTTATTCAGAGTTTTGTTCAGCTCTCACTGTATTTAATGATTTAGCTCTCCTGGACTTATGGATGAGTAGAATGAAGCTTGTAAGGTCCAGTCCTTCTCCATATTGAGTGCTTCAAACTAGTCCTAAGGGGCCTTACCCTTCATTACAGTCAATCAGAGTTAGAGATGAGTATTTGCTCAGTGTAATAGTGACTAATCAAGACCTGCTGTCATGATTTAAAAGGTAAACAGATTTTTTTCTGCTCCTCTACACTGTAGTGAATATCCTATCAGATGCATTGTAGTGTGAGCGTTAGAGCTGACAGACAAAGACACGTGTAACAGATGAAAAATATGTTTCAGATGTAACCACAATGAGATACAGGAATACAAATATTAGAAAAGCAAGACAATCAGCATGGTAGCATTAAAAAAACATTGTCTTAAATATAATTTCCTGGGGTGATATAATTTGGTCCAGTGTTTTCAAGCTGACTTTAGCTTTATGCTTCTATAAATCAGCAGAGAGCTGAAGTAAAACATTGTTATGCACTTCATTTTTTGACCCAGTGTGTATTAAACCTAGCAACAAATAGTCTTTTAGTGTTAGAACAAATGGGATCTTGCCAGCTTACTAAACGTCTTGTGGTAGGTGTTGTGATGACTTAGAACAAACAAAATAATTGTGTGGTTGAGGGTCTGCAAACCAAGCATAAGATTAATGCTCACTGGATAATAAAAATAGTTGGGAGAACTTGGGCATTTTATTCCCACAGACAGTCTCCCCAAACCTAATTTTTTCTGTTGTGCCAGAATTTGTTTACTACTTTTGTAGATGTAGTAGGTTTAGATTTTGAGTGCATCACAATTTATATAGATGGTCCAGTCCCAATTAGCTAGTTTGAAAGCAACAGACTCTGCATGTTCCTATGACTGGACTCTTAAATGTACACACACATGATAGACTAGAATCAGTGCACATATATGAATCCCTTTGGGTCCAATTAATCTGTGTACCCAGACCACACTGGGGCTTCTGTGGGTAATGCTTATGAGGCAGCAATGGGCTTGGACAGAAGAGCTCTTATGTGTGCAGTAGCCATTTTTGGGCATTCTGCCTGACATACAGAAAGCTTGTGGTATCCATCCCTCATCATAAAATTATTACATAGCAATGAATCCGTAGTTTAATATCATATTGTTCTGCCAATAGTTTGAGATTAGTGGAAATGGAGAACTGTCCCTTCAGGAAAATCTGATAAACAGGGACTTAGACTTTAGCAAAGGACAGACCTCTCGTCCCACTAGAAAGGCTGAAACTTGTATTCATACTGGAAGATTTGAATGAATAGAAATGTAAAGGTGGAGTAGTCACATTGTCTTCTTGCATGACTTGGACATGTGACTGCACTTGTCTATCCTTCTGCTTGAGAGGAAGTTAATTTTGAATCCCTGAATCCTTCCTATCTTGTGACTTTGCAAAGTGTTTCTCAAATATTCAGGGGGGTTTACTCATGTATTAATGGAGTAGAATTCCAGTGGCATGGACAGAAATGTTAACTTCTTTCATCTTTAAGCTACTGCCTGAGCTGCATCTACAGAAAAACTACACTGAAAACACATGGAAAAAAATCAAGCAGAATAACATAGCATGGAATCTAGTTAGATAACTGCCCATCATTAGTCTTTTCCAAATCATCTTTTCTGAGATTATTTTTTGTTTGGTTCCTTTCTTCATTAGGAGAAGTATGCACAGTGTATATTGTATTTGTTTTTATCCACTTGGTTAGTTTCGAATTAGGGATAAATAGACCTAAGGTTGTTCAGAAAACAAAATATTTTGCCAAAATTCTGGTTTTTCTCCTTTAATATTCAGAAGGCTCAAAAGGTTTTAGTTCTGAAAGAAGGCTTTGAATACAATGAAGAAGCTCTCATTGATAATTACAGGAATGTATAAGGTGTAAAGGGCAAGTGCCTGCCTCATTGGGAATGTCCTCTGTGGGACATCTGTAGATTGGGCAGTGGGTTTGACTAGCAAGAGGGTGTACTATCTCAGGAGCCTTGGCAATTCTTCCTCCCATGCTCTCCCTCCCTGAGGTAGTGCATAACTGTGGTCTCTTCATGTTTTGCAAAGCATGACACCACTGTGAAGCCAGTGAGAGGGAGCATCTTCTCATCTTCAGTGCTCCCCAGCTCACTACAGCCTGCGGAGAGTATGGCCATCAAGAGCAAGTGGAACTGCTCCATCTGCTGTGGTGGCCAGGATGGCATCAGCTACATATCACCCTGCCTGCACAAGTTTTGCATGGGGTGTGCAGTCTACTGGGCACCCTCTGCAGAGTGGAGACAACAAACATCATGTTTGTTGCATTGTTGCATTATGTTGTTCCAGGCCCTTCTTCTTCCCCTTCCCCTTCTCCTCCCACTTCCCCTTCCCCCTTCCCCTTTACCTTTTGAGAAGAGAACATGAAATTAGAATATTTATCAGCTATGTAAAGTCTCCAGTTTTCTTGGATTGAATGCTGACATTTACATGTAAAGATTACATTTTAATATTGATTGTTAAGTCATTCTTTATAATTGTCTTGCGGAAGTTCCATCTGACTGATATATTTCTCCATACTATTACACCATCTTTTGCATGCCTGACACCTGTTCTATAGCTGCCAACACCATTGACTAGTATCCAACATCTCATAAGATGTGTGCAATGAAATCTCCTCCAGACCAGTGTTATTGTTGCTGTAAAACATATGGGCAGTGTAACATCTGTGGCACATCTGGCTTATTGTTTCCCCATTATCAACTGGTGAATGAATGGTCTTTTCTTTGATTGCTTTCTAGTTAGGACAATGTTTTAGATTTCACAAAAGGCAGTGACAATGATGCTTGTCTAGTGTTCATGATAGCTAGTTCAACATGGTGGATATCTTTCAACAATTCCTTGGAATGGTGACTTTAGCTCTTGAAACTTTAATCCTCCAAACACAGTGATGGCACATAAAATAAATATGTAAGAATTAGAAATTTGCGAAATAGGTATTGTCTTGACATGTGGAAGGAAGGAGAGAGTCCCAGCTCCACATTCTTCCATTGTACTCCCGTGTTTCAGTTTCCCCCACTATAAAGCAAATAGTTTTAAGGAATTTCTGCAGAAATCTCCAAGTCACATGTACCATTTTCATTGCATGGAGTAAGGCAGTAGTTAAGAAGTTCATTCTAGAACAGAGTGGTTTTATGATTGGTTGGTTGGTATTGTCCCATGAAACAGAATTTTAGGAGAAAATGTCCATCCATACAAGTGTGTGACAAATATCGGCTTTCGGTCCAGATAATGTGGTTATTTTGTGAAATGAATCCACTCTTTAATGGAAAGCAATCAATTTCAGAGAAACATCACACGTAATTTGGTGCAATCGAATTTCATCTTTAACCTTTTACTATGATTTATATGATTAGATCACCAGAGGAAGTGGTTTCAGAAAGCATGATTAAACACTTTAAGGAAATAATTTCTATCTTAAAGCACGTTGCATAACTGCACTTTTGAAGTGTTTTTTTTCTTCCTCATCAGTCAGGCTGCATCAAAATGTAGAAATGGCCTTTGAAATGCTGATGGATTGTTTAAATATAAAAAAGATGAAAGCAACAGAAACTGCAGATGAATTGATAATATTCTGATACTGAATTTCTTCAGCTTTAACTCCGTAACTCGAGTTGTGATAGCTGTTTACCATATTGCTACTTGTAAACATAGCATAATAAGTTTAATTACTGTACAGGTTATCTATCAGTAGATAAACTGTAACTTAACCATTTCAAAACTAGCATCTGAAAATATAGCCAGCAGTTAACACCTGAAGAAACATGGACACCAGGGCACAAAGAAGTAATTTTTGAATCAACCCACTTTCTTTGCTTAATACCTCTACCTGTTTAAAGGACCTGCTTTTCTGAAGAGGATGCTATTCTGTCCAAACATGTTGGTTTCACTGCCAACAGGCAGTAAGAACTACAAACTAATACAGTGATGAACAGGTTGTGACTCATCAAAGTTCACCAGCTCACTGAACAGTGATTAACATTTGAAATGCATGCAAACTAGTCTCCTAATTATAATTCAATAATGTAAGGCTTTGAACCTGTCCATTGCCTTTGAAAATAAACAAAGAAGCAGGGTGCTTTTCAGCAGGAGTCATTATCGTAAAAGGCCAAATTCTCCATTCTTTACCTTCACCATGTTGTCCAGGCATGAACAGAGACAGACGTAGGTCACAAAATTCGCACATTAACTGGAAATATACAAATACACCTGGCTTATTGAAACTTGTTTTCAACTAGTACTTGAAATTTGTTACTTACAACTGATGGATCTGGTTGTAGCTCTGTTGTTCAGTTCTTGTTTACACATCAAAGTAAGGATAATTATTCTCTAAAATTTGCATAGTCTGTCATTGCTGAATTGCAATGAGTTTAGCTAATAATTTAATATTACATCTGTAAAGGTAGCTTAGCAACCTCTACTCTAATACAGGATATCTTGCCTGCTTATCTGTATTTCTTTCCATTAGTCCTATCCAGCTATACTCTTCCTCATTTTCTTTAAAAACTTGAGGTCCTTGGGACAGCTGGTGAAAGAGTCTGGAGCTCACATTATTTTCTCTTCTTTTCTTACATTTTCAGATGAGGACATGGGCTGGGATAGAAGGATTCAGTCCATAAATGCCTGGCTATGAGTTTTGATAATGGCTGGTTTTATGAGACAACAGACCTTGCAGTGATGCATGGGAAAGGTTTATCTCACACAGGCGAAAGGGTTCTGGCAGGGCTCATTCAGAGAGCTTTAAATTAGTCTTTTGAAAGGGGAGGAGGTTGTTGCTGGGTGTGAACCAGAGGGGCAGTGCTCTAGTATTCATGATGTCGGTACATGGGACAAAGCCCAGAGCTCACTAATGGGTTAGTAACCACAGAAGTGGAAGGGAAACTGGAATTGAAGGCAGAAGGGAATAAAACCTTGCTCACCAGTGACAAGCCCAGCAGTAAAGGACAAAAGATAGGGATGAAATTGATAGCCCAGATCAAGTGCATCTACACTAATCCACATAGCATAGGCAACAAGCAGAATGAGCTGGAGGCCATTGAGGAGTGTGACAGTTATGATGTAGTTGCTATCACAGAAATGCAGTGGGACAACTGTCATGACTGCAATGTTGTGATGAATGGATATGAGCTCTTCAGAAGGGATAGACAAGGAAGGGGAGGTGGGGGTGTGGCCCTGAATGTTAGGGAGTTTTTTGAGTGTATAAAAATAGATTTCAATGATGATAAAGTTGAATGTTTATGGGATAGGATAAAAGGGAAGGCAAATAAGGGAGATACTGTGCTGGGAGTCTACAGTAGACCACCCAAGACAAGCAGACAGATGAAATATTCTATAAAGAGCTGGCTGAAGTCTCACGATCTCCAGCCCTTGCTCTGGCTGAGGACTTCAATCTACCAAACATCTGCTAGCACAGAAGAGAGATGACAGGCTAGGAGGTTTCTTGAGTGTATGGAAGATAACAACCTAACACAATTGGTAGACAAATCTACCATGGAAGGTGCCTTGCTCAAACTCCTGTTCACAAATACAGGAGAACTAGTGGGAGATGTGGTGGTTGAAGGCCATCTTGTGCTTTAGTGACCACAAATTAGTTGTTCTCAATTCTTAGGGATGTAAAGAGGGAAGTTAGCAGAACCTCCACCTTGAATTTTGGGAAGGCAGACTTTGGTCTGTTCAGAACACTAGTTGAGAAAATCCCTTGGGAGACAGTCCTGAAGGGCACAGGAGTCTAGGAAGGTTGTACACTCTTCAAGAAGGAAATCCTAAAGGCCCAGGAGAAGGCTATCCCCATGTGTCATAAGATTAAAGGGGAGGGAAAATTGCCAGCCTGGTTGAACAAAGAGCTCTTGATGGGACTTGGGAAGAAAGGGAGGGTTTACCACCTTTGGAAAAAGGGCTAGGTAATTTGGGAGGTGTACAGTGATCTTGTCAGGTTATACAGGGAGAAAATTAGGAAGTCGAAAGCCTAACTGGAACTCAACTTGACAACTGACATAACAGACAAGAAAAACAGGTTCTACAGGCACATCAACAGCAAAAAGAGAACCAGGAGACTCTCTATCCTCTACTGGATGTGGGGGGGAACACTGCAACCCATGATGAGGAAAAGGCTGAGATACTTAATGCTGTCTTTGCCTCTGTCTGTAGTGGACAGACCACCTGTTCCCAGATGTTCAGCCTCTCAAGCTTGAAGATAAGGGTGGTGAACAGCACAAATACCCCATAATCCAGGGAGAAGTAGCTAATGATCTGCTTCTGCACCTAGACACTCATAAGTCTATGGGGCATGATGACATTCACCCAAGAGTACTTAGGCAGCTGGCAGGAGAGCCCACCAAGCCTCTCCATCATTTTTCAACAATCCTGATCAACAGGGATAACTGGGAGGTGGCTGATGTGATGCCTGTCTATAAGAAGAGCTGGAAGGAGGATCTGGGGAGCTACAGGCCTGTCAGCCTGACTTCAGTACCAGAAAAGATGATGGAGAGGATCGTCTTGACCAAGCTCTCATGGCAATTGCAGGGCAGCCATGAGATCAGGGCCAGCCAGCATGGGTTTATGAAAGGGGGATCTTGCTTAACCAACCTGTTTATTTTCTATGATCATGTGACTCAATTTTTGTTCTGGAGGGAAGGCAGGAAGGGGCAGGAAGGCTCTCCAGAGGGACTTGGGCAAGTTGGATTGATGGGCCAAGGCCAGTTGTCTGAAGGACAATAAGGCCAAGTGCTGGGTCCTGCATTTCGGTCACAACAACCCCAAGCAGCAGTACAGGCTTGGGGATGAGTGACTTGAAAGCAGCCCAGCAGAAAAGGACCTAAGGGTGCTGGTAGACAGGCAGCTGCATATGAGCCAGCAGTGTGCTCTGGTAGCCAAGACGACCAACAGTATCCTGGTCTGGATCAGGAATAGCGTGGTCAGCAGGAGAAGGTAAGCTATTATGCCCTTGTACTCAGCCCTTGTGAGGCCTCATTTGGAGTACTGTGTTCAGTTCTAGGCCCCTCACTATAGGACAGACATAGAAATGCTGAAGTGTTCCAGAGCAGAGCTACCACGCTCGTGAGGAGTTTAGAGAGCAAGTTGTATGAGGATAGGCTGAGGGAGCTGGACATGTTTACTTTGGAAAAGAGGAGGCTGAACGAAGGTTGTAGAGAGGTGAGTGTTGAACTCTTCTCCTTAGTAAGTATTTACAGAACCAGGGGCAATGGTCTGAAGTTGAGGCAGGGGAGGTTTAGATTGGATATTATGAAGATTTCCTTTACAGAAAGAGAGGTGAGGCGCTAGAATAGCCTTCCCAGGGAGGTGGTTGAATCACCATCCCTGGAGGTGTGTAAGAAATGTCTAGACATGGTGCTTCACAACATGATCTAGTGGCAGCATGGAGGGGGGTCTCTCATGTATTTAGGTCTCTCATGTACTTTGGTTTTTTGTTGGTGTGGGCATGGTTGGACTTGTTGACCTAGGACATTGTTTCCAACCACGAATATTCTGTGATTCTGTGAAGGCTGTGGGTTTTTTTCCTTTCTTAACATTCTCCTCAACATTTTGCTGAGGAGATAGGCCTGGCCACCTAACCCAAACTCACCAAAGGGGTATTTCATGCTGTATGGCATCATCTCTGATTGTGGTAATGTTAGGTCATAGACTGGACTCGATCTCAGAAGTCTTTTCCAGCCTCAATTGTTCTGTGATTCTGTAACATCTCTCTGCATACAGCCAATATCACATGAACTTTATCCTGTTGCTAACTCGGGAAGAAATATTAGTTTGGTGGAGAATATAAGTTACATTGAGGAAGGTGAGTAAAACTCTCTTTGGAGGATCAAAAGTAGTGCAAAATTAATATAATTAATCCCCTTTCAGTATTTTGTGTCTGTGAGATTGACAAATACCTTTTGTGTGTGTGCAAGAATACAAAAGAAAACATTACCTCTAAAATCGTGACCTGAAGTTGAATTCTTCACAACACTATACAATGTGGCAGAAAGAGCCATAACACCAAAATAAATAAATAAATACAAATTTGGTTTGTGTGTTCTATTGCTTCACTCTGAAACTTACAAAGAACATATTTCTGCATGTCACTGAGGATTGTTGCTACCCAATTAACTCAATAGTGTCTGGGGATATTTAGCATTTAAAGAAAATTAATATTTTCTTCGTTTTGTGACATTTGAATTTCTTTATCTTACTGTCTCCTTGTGAAATATCAATTGTATAGGACTTTTATTCTCCTCTCCTATGGAAAAAACTGAATACCCTAGAGGAAGAAGCATACAGATGTTTAATTTTAATATCCTTACTAATTTCTTATTGACTGGTTCATGTAAAGGGTTTGAAAGGTTCCACAAGACTACTCAACAAAGGAAGGGACTGTGGGCTCAGTGCCTGAGTAATACACCTTCACTTGGTAAATCACTGTAATTTTAATGTCAGAATTTACAATAGCTTTGCCCTTTTCACAATAGGCACATACCTTGCAAGTCAGTGCACTTCAAGAATATAATGCATTGCTCTATACATGGCTTTGTGATAACATATTTGTGGGATATTCAATGTATCAGAAACCCTCACAAAATATTCTTCATGTTTGTTATGATAGTTGCATTAAAAATGAACTGATAAAAATAGCAAGGAGCAAAAGTTTATTCTGCAATCCATGCAACAATACAGAACATAAAGATGGTGAATTCCTTCTCAGACATATTTTTGTGAGGGTCAGTGATTTAGAGTCCAGCTCCTTTCAGTATGATGATGAATTTACTGACTATTTTTGTTTTGAAGTGCTCAGTTTGAGAAAGTTGAAAAAGTTGGAGGTAGGGAACAACCCTCTTGCAGGAGGATCCCTTAAATGTGTCACAAGTTTAGGAATGCAGTAATTATCAAACTTACTTTCAAAGAGATCTTTTAGGTTAGTTTCTTTGCAAAAGGCTGTACTGAAATTTTCTACTAGAACAATTACTGTTTAATGAGTCAAATCAAAATTTATAACCAATTCATCTTTGTAAATAAGCTTATCCATCAAGAATTCCTTCTAAGTGCATGCATGATCCTCCAGATTTATAATTTATCATAGGTTTGGAGTGCCAGTCAGTGGATGAAGTATAGGACTCCAGAAAAAAAAACAATCATCATGGTGATGTTTTAACACATTTTGTTTAAGAGCAACAAATCTGGAAGTTTTCTTTCAATTCTGCTTGTGTAGGCTCAAGCAAGAGAATCCTGATGATCTGAAGTTGTCTGTGTGCTCTCTCACAAAGACAGGTAGGATGGAGATGGTCCCTCTACTCAGCCTTTACTGCATTTAACAGATGGTAGTCTTTTGACCTCAAGCCTAATAAACCCCTCCTGACCAGCACATACTGCTGTTATGAGCTACACAGTCCTTGTAGCTTCTCTAGGAAGATTGCCAGCAAGCATTCAATACAGGACATATTTCTTATAAGACTGGCCACAAACTCACATTTACAAACAATTTTGTTTCTATACAACCCATTCCCATGGCAAATGATTATTGTGTGGAGCATCACATGTATCTGCTGGTGATTAAATTTTGATTGCTAACCAAGCTGGATGAAGAAGTGAGGTGATCTTCCTTCATGATGCATAAAATAGCCAAAAATTTTGGTAAAATTTGTCAGATCTTTGCTCCATTACAGATTTTTCATTACTCTAACTTGTTATCTAAATTAGAGGCCTTACAAGCAATTGCTAATCATGGTGCATTTCCTATTAGCAGTTGTTGTTCTCACTTTTTCAACAAATTTTGATTGTCTACTGAGGGACTAGGCCAAATCTGCCACTGAGTGTGATGTTGTAATAATACTTTTTTAAAGAATGAGACCACTTAATAATAAAGAGTCAAATGTTTGATCTTCTTTTTGCATTCTTCAAGTTTCTTTCCATCATGGGTGAGCTGGTTCCTGTAACTCCCGCTCACCCATGAAACTGTTACTGCTGGTGAGAGAACAAGACCTGCCCCACTGTTACTAATGCTAGCAAATGTTTTCAGGTGTTTGACAGTTCCCCTACCACAGCCTGCTCCTCTGGGTATCATTTGTTCTTTGGTAGCTGTTGAATGTCAGCACTTCTAAAAGATGTGGGGTCAAACTACTCACTATTACCATATATTCTAACTGTCTGAAAAATGAGATAATTCAGAATAGTGCTGAAAAGATGAAATCAAGTCCTTAGCGTTGCTTTGTGATATTTGGAATAAAAATTTTGTATTTTAGAATTCATAAATTAGATTACCCAATTTAGCTATCTTGCAACCTTTTATCATTTTATTTGGCAATTGATGCTCGTGTGCTTACCCATGTAATTTTTATCATCAGATCTTCTGCTTTTCTTTCAGGATGAGGATTCATACAGTATGTATTTATTGCTCAGATATGATATAGGATAGCCAGTAGGGCCAAGTGCTTTGATGTGATGTAGTCTGCCCACCCCAACACTTCCCCTCTAACAACACTCGTTTCTACATACCCATCTTGGTTGCCATGGTATCTGAATAATTGTGAAGGAGATTTCATGCACTACAAAACCACAAGGTCCTTCTGGTTGACAGCAACAGGTGAAAAGGACTACACTCATCTAAAACTGTCAGATCCTTCAAATGGTTCACAATTCTCATAGCAGTTGCCTGCTACTCCTGCTGGCCTCAGAAGCAACTGAGCAATCCTCATAGTAGTGACCTCTCCTATTAGCCTGCCCAGGCTACTGCTGCCAGTGAGTTAAAAACTAATTCACTCAGGCAGTCAAGAAATAATATTGCTTCAAATATTTTGCTAGGAAAAAAAGCCAACTGATTTAATACATTTTGGTGAACTTTTCAGAGGTATCACTGTCCTTAGATACTCAAAGAAGGCAAATAAACATTTTATGAAAAAGTGTCTGAAGTGCTATTAAATTTGAATTATATTCTCAGCACAGCAGAAGAACCAAATGCAGAGACCAGAGACCATTGGTATTCAGTTACAACCATTCCTTTTTCTTGTTATTTTTTTTAATGTTTTTAATCAAGAAAATGTGTGCATTGCAGCTCAGAACTTAGAGCCATAAACAGTTCCAATTTATACAATTCCAATGTTACTTATTCCCTGCCATCAGTTATTTACATCAAAATAAAGCAGTATACATTGCTTTTCATGTGTGCGTTTATTCAAATGCCCCACAACCTCAACTCAGTACCAGCTTTCTGCCTCACAGGTGGGCCCTTGAACTTGGAATACTTGTCTCAAGAAAAAATAACAGAGCATGGGTTACTATAGTGAATCTCTGTTCTAGTGTCGTGTACTGAAGCCTGTATTTTCAAAGAGGGGAATATTTAAAGCACAAGGAAGGAGAAAACAAGGTCATGAAATGACAATTACTTGTTAACTATAAAAAAAATGCGAAAATAATTGAGGCAGATGACCAGATATAGTAAAAATAAGCTTAATCATTAAAAACTAAATAAAATTCTGTATTTCTGAGGTAAGTTTCTGTCCAAGTTTGGGGAACAGCAGGTTGACAATGAAGATTATTGACTGTAATTCGCTGAAGGGATCTAAGTAAGTTATGTGCAATATATGGAGGATTTACACAGCTCTGCATAGCTGCTTTATTATTCTTCTAAAGTGAATAACTGTTCTCTGAGATGTTTTATCAGCCACTTATCTTCTTCAGTTGGACTTGTGATGTGGAGGGATAAAATGAATTACTGTTTAATACTATAAGAATTAATCAGACCAGAACAGCAGGAGAATAATGACTGCCTTAATGCTTAAATATTTTACATTTGGCTACAATGTTGCAACTCAAAATACAAGTATTTTAAACTTTATCCATTATCTGAAGATTGAAAAATGTGGGTGACACAGTGACCTGTGACACCAATGTATTTGTTCTGTATTGAAATTGCATTCATTGCTAACTAAACAGAACAATGTGTTTTAGTGGAAAATGTTCCCTGTTCTTTACCCATATGTCCTGAGATATTGTCAAAATTTTCATGCATCAGACTCTTTACACTTTGGTCTGCTATATAACCTTTGGACCAATTCAAGTGTCCTTTTATGGATTTTGCCTTATAAATGGTAACTGTGTGTTTGCCATCAGTATTTTAAATGCAGCAACAACAGGAGAACTATGAAAATACACTTTGTGAGCTGTTGGAGTTACTTTTGGTAATACAGTCATTCTCCATATTTTCCAGCAACACAGTACACAGATGGACTGCAAATACATTACTAATTTTCTATAAACATTGTGTATTCTTTGGGGTAAAAAATTATATACGAAAGGTATCATAGCAGAGCAGCTAGTGTATCTTCATGCACTTACACCTGCAGGAAAAACTTTATGAAGATTTTGCAGTTCTTTTCATCACCAAATTATTGTAGTGCTTAGGCATGAGCTACACATGAGTAGCACCAGGAACAACACATTTTTTCTGTATTTGGAATATCTACACTACTGAAAAGAATTTATTTTCTCCAAATTTTACTATTCCACTATACTGCGAAAGTGCATGGGTCTGTGATATGTATCAGGGATCCCTGGAATACTGTGTTCAGTTTTTGTCCCAACTCCAAAAAAAAAAAAAAAATACAAACATGTGGGCAGATTTCAGAGAAGTGCCACAGAGATGGTTAGAGGTCTGGGAAGTTGCCAGGTGAGGAAAAATTGAGAGAACTGAATTTGTTCAGCCTTGAGAAAAGAAGGTTTAGAACACAATTTAGCACAATGTTCCAGTATTGGAAGGGTAGCTGCAAAGTACATAGGGATTTCTTTTTAGGAGTTATGTGGGAAAAGATGGGGGTAATGGGTGCAAGATAATCCCTGGGAGATCTTGACTGGACACAAGGAGACAATATTTCATGAGAACAATCAGCCAGACAGTCCCAAACATTGGACGGTTCTGAGCTTTGTCGGGAGAAGCTGCTGGGCCATCTTCTGCAGGGAAAGGTTGGACCAGATGATCCTTAGATCCCTTGCAATCTAGGATTCAATTATTCTATGAATCTTTGCTCAGTCTAAACACCAATCAATTTTGGCAAAACTTCTATTATACAGTATTATATGAATTTGAGGGTTGTTTTACAAGACTGTGTAGTATAAAGAACATTTTTATTAACATTTCAAGATTCATAATGTCGTCTTCCCTGTTTGCAATATGTAGCAGAATGTAATAAGGTCTCGTTTTATGCTTGGAATAAAAAAAGCATCCTAGACTTCTCATAACTATTGCGTGTAAAATATAATTATTACAAACAACTGCTAATCCTGCTGATCTTTGATTACAGTCACGTATTCTATAATATTACAATCTGGCTGTCCTAAGGTCCGGGTAATTTACTTTGAACTCAAAATGTTAAAATACAAATATTCTTGAGCTTTGTTTATTCTTTCATATTCTGCTTCTCCTTTCACCTTTTCATTTTTCCAGTTTCAGGAAAGCTTCTGCCTTTATTGGGCTCTTTAGAATCAGAATATGTATACAGATTCCCTCATTTCCTTAGATCAACATTGACGTGAAAGAGGAAGAAACATTGTGGTGTGAAAGCTTTCTTGTATCATCTGCAGCAGCAAATATACTGAACAAGAGAAAATTCTCCCAGCAGGTTAGAGTACATAGTTTTACTATAGGTGTAGATGAAAAGGCTTTTATTGTACAGCAGTACCCACAGACTATTTGCTTTTCCTAGATAGTTCTTAGGTAGTGGTTTGCATTATCTCAGTAAGGATATAGCCCTATGGTAATGGGATGAAGAAATTTCCACTGTTGCGTCAGTAGTTTGAATATATGCTAAGGATCATGTAGAAATCATTAAAATTCAGACACTGGATGATGAATCAGGCTTGGGAAATCAAAATCCAGGTCTTCATCTGTCACAAAATTCAGTTATCTTGGAAAATTCATCCAGTGTGAAATTTATGAAGATATTTATCACTGAAATACCTTAATGGTTCTGGTCCTTCATTTCTTTGCTTAGTAGCCTTCCTCTGTTTCACAAGAACTCTACATTGTTTCAAATTACCTTTATTTCTTTAGAAATGCGGACTGGCAGGTATTCACAGATATCTTGCTTTAAACACATGTTGTTGACCATAGCAGCAAGGATCTGAGGAACTGAACAGCTCTCTCAGAAAGCTAGGCAGTTTTTATCATCACTCCTAGACTAATTTCCCTTGCCCATTGACTTGATGTTTATTAAGGGCACTTTCAGCTCCACAACAGGACCAAAACACTGGTAGTTGCACAGCATATGGTCTATGACAGCCTTAGGTGAGACTCACAGCATCTAATGTGAGAAGCCAGCTTTCCTTATGTTTTTTTTAATAAGGACCAATGAGGCCTAGGGAATTGCTTTCTGGACATGACGCAGTTAAATGTGACAAATATGGCTTGCCTCATTTCTTGTGAGAAATATGCTTCTTTTGTCCCTTTATAAAACTTAATGTTTTTTATCTAAAAATAGATGTCCTAAGGTGTATCAATGTCAGGAATCTTCACAGCAAACACCTGCTAAACCTTGCATACAGTGAAGCAGTGCTCTGCATTAGAAATGATGTGGTATCTGAAATGGGGGCAGCTCCCAGCTAGTGCTGGTTTCATGACAGAAGGGAATTGAGCTATCATCCATGAGTTCAACCACTTACAACTATGTGAATAAGCAAAGGAAGGGGGGAGTTTTTATTTACCCACTTTTGCTGCTGCTTCATGTAAACAATGTGTGAAATCAAAATCACTTATACTCCATATTAGTTAAAAGGAAGGAATGGCACCTCAGATCATCTAAAATAAAGCAATAAATAAATAGGAGCAAATAATCAAGCCAATACTTTTGTAGGAATCATAGAATGTCTAGGGTTGGAAGGGTTCTTAAAGATCCTCTAGTTCCAACCCCCTCGTATAGGCAGGGACATCTTCAGTAGATCAAATGACTCAGGGGCCCATCCAATCTGGCCTTGAAGACTTTCAGGGATGGAGCAAGCACAACTTCCTTGGGCAACTTGTTCCAGCATCTCACAACACTCATAGGAAAGAATTGTTTCCTAATGTCTAACATAAATCAATCCTTGTCAAGTTTGTAACCATTTCCCTTTGTCCTCTTGCTATACACCTGTGTAGGATTCCTTCCTCAGTTTTCTTGTAGGCCGCCTTCAGTACTGGAAAGCTGCTAGAAGATCACCTTAGTCTCTTCTCCAGGCTGAACAACCCCAACTTGCTCAGCCTGTCTTCACAAAGTAGGTGCTCCAGTCCTCTGATCATTTTATCTGCTCTCCTCTGGACATTTTTCAGGAAATTTATGTGCTTCTTATGTTACGGACTCCAGAACTGGACACAGTACTCCAGGTGGGGTCTCACAGGTGCAAAGCAGAGGGAAAGAATCACCTTTCTGGACTGACTGTCAATCCTTCTTTTGATGCAGCCAGGTCATGTTTGGCTTTGCCACCCCCTCCCCACCCCCCCTCAATTCCTTCTCCTCAGGGATGGCCCCCATTCTTTTTCCTCCCAATCCATGTTCATGCATGGGATTGTGTTGACCTAGGTGCAGAACCTTGCACTTACCCTTGTTGAACTTCATGTAGTTTGCACAAGCCCGCTTCTACAGCTGGTCCAGGTCCCTCTGCATGGCCTTCTTTCCCTTCAGGGTTTTGACTTTACCACACAGTTTGGTGTCATCAGAAAACTTGCTGAGGGTGCACTCAATTCCACTGCCCCTGTTGCAGACAAATATGTTAAACAGCACTGGTCAGAGTACCAACCCTTGAGTCACACCACACATCACACCCCTCCANGCAACCATCCAGACAGCTCCTCATCCATTGAATCTGTGATGTTCCAGTTGAGAGATCAGATTGTCATGCAGGACAGTGTCAAACACTTTGCACAGGCCCAGCTACATGATGTCTATTGCTCCGTCTTTGTCCACCAAGGCTGTAACCCTGTTGTACAAGGCCACCAAGTATGTCAGATGAGGCAGTGTTGGCTGCCACCAATAATCCATTTATTATCTGCTTGTGTTAGCAGAGCCTTCAAGAAGATCTGCTCCATAGCCTTGCCAGACACAGAGGTGACACTGACTGGCCTGTAGTTCCCTGGTTCTTTTATTCTGTTATTTAAAATGAGGATTATGTTTCGCCTTTTCCAGTCAGTGGGAAATTCACCAGACTGCAATGACTTTCCAAATATAATGGACAGGGTCTTCACAACTTCATCTGCCAGCTTTTTCAGGAGCCATGGGTGAATCCCACCTGGTCCCATGGACTTGTTCATCTTCAGGTTCTTTTGGTGGTCTCAAAACTGGTCTTCATCTGCATTGAGAGGATTTTCCCTTACTCAGTCCATGCCTTTGACCTCTGTAACATGGAGGGTGTGACCAGAGTCCTTGCTGGTGAAGACAAAGTTGTTATTGAGTACCTCAGCCTTCTCAGCATCTTGGCTACTTGGTCATCCTGGTTGCATGGCCTGTAGCAGCCCCTCCGCTATGATATCACTTGCCCCTGACTTTCCTTGAATTGTAACACATAGGGTCTCTGTCAGTTCCTCATCAATCTCCAGCGGAAACTCCTAAGACTCCAGATGGTCATAGATGTAGAGGGCAACAACACCTCCTCTTTTGTCCTTCCTGGCCTTCCTAAGTAGTTTGTACCCAGCCATCCCCATGTTTCAGTCATGAGAGCCATCCCACCACATCTTGGTGACACCAATAATGTCACAACCCTGAAGGCAGGGTATTGTTTATTTCCCATGGTTTGTGCATTGGCATAGGGGCATTTGATATGCACCCTTTCACTGCAGTCTTCCTGTCAAGACTTGTACCCACTTATACACATGCTTTCCTCTTCACCTGAGTTTTCTGGGCTCAGAGTATGTTAGTGATTCTGGCCTCAGTGTGAGGATCCCCTTCCCCATCCTGCCTAGTTTAAATCCCTCCTAAACAAAACCAGGTTTAACAAAATAGCTTTATGGTTGAGGTAACCAAAGCCCTGATTATGGCACCACTCCTTCAACCATTTGTAAACTTCCTACCTTGTCTATTCTATTTGTACAGCTTACAGCCATCCATTGCAGCACTCCACTTAATTTGTGCCTGTGGTAAGCTGCAGACCTTTCCAGGGTCAGATTCTCGGATGGGTCCCTCAGTGCCAATGAGAAGAGAATCTCCTACTAGTATTACTCTTTGCTATTTCTTCTGAGAACTGGTTGCTATGCAGGTTGTTGAATGGGCTTCCTTCCTCTGCTCTGCCTACTTCCTTTGCTTGGATTGTTCCTTTCACTCTGCAGAACTGCAAAGTGACTCTGCAGGGGCATCTTGATTTTGGGAGGAGTCTGTTCTTGCTTCGGGATTTTGTTTTGAACATCTTCCACTCCTTTGTTTCTTTGCTACCTTTGTCCACTTCCCTCTTTTCTGTGTTAGTTGGCGGAACTCTTTGCTTTCTGGAATTAGCCTGTGGGTTCATGTTGGTGAATATTTGAAAAAAATAACCTATCTACCTTTCTGCCTCACAAATGTCTCTTAGCCTTCTCACTGCCTCCTACAGTTTGGCCATCTGCTGCACTTGTTTATACCTTTCACATGCAGGACTGACATCAGTCCTTGCTCCCACTGGAGAGGTCTATGCATTTCCCACAGCTTGTGGTCTGTGCAGCTACTTTCCTCTTCCTTACCTCTGTCTGGGTGGAGGCCTTGGTCAAAACCAGGGTGGATGTTGCAGAACCTCCAGCTGTAGGTGCATTTCTGTGCTGAGTGCTCACCATTTCTCTGTGAATATCACTAATAACTAGCAACAAGGGTGATTTCTGATGAGCTCCGGGCACTCGAGCACTGCCCTCATTGCACGCCTGCTTTGCTTGCCCTGCCTGTGGAACTAGTGTACCATGCCCTTCTGACTTCTCATGTTCTGTTTGACTCTCCTGTTCAATGCATTCCTGGGTCTCTTGCACGCCCTGAGGAGGGCGAGAGAACAGACTGGAACAGGCTGGGCAATGTCCATGTGGCCTGTGAGTCACTTGCTAGAGAGACTGGCTCCTCCTCTATCGCTGCTTGCTCCTCCTGTCCCCCTGCAAGAGGGAAACTTTTAGAAAGAGGGAACAAAGAAAAGAAACACAAAAACCCACAAACTGAAAAGGAACTCCTGTTAGCCAAGATCAGCTGTTCCGTTATGGAATGAGTCTTCCTTGAAGCTGTGAAGGCAAAATGGTTAGACTATACAAATGCTTGTTAAGCTCTTCTTAATTACAGATATTAGCCCCACACTGCCAAAAAGCACTGTGACTGTAATTTTCAATTTAGGGCACAAATGTATCAAATAAATATTTGGTGATAATCACTGGAAATTTGAAGTTTTGCATAAATTTGACTGTTTCCATGGAACACAATCTACGTGTGAGTTGAAAGCATCATTATCTGTAAAAATAGATCACTTAGGGTGGCTAGCCATTGATGTTTGGTATTAAAGTCTGAATTTTGAACAAAGCCATGTCTCTCATTAGCACCAGAGATAGACAAATAAATACACATTCTAAATGTTCTCTCACTCACCTTTAAAATACTTCATTATAACTTCAGCTTTCCTCTTTTGAACCTGTACAATATGCTACTCATCCACTCCCAACATTAGAAGCAACTTCTCTTCCATTGGCCAAGGTGATCTCAGTGGATAATAATAATTCTATATATGTTATTTTGTATTTGCTATTATATTTCTAGTTACATACCTGCTTTGCTCAGACTGTTGTATACAATCACATCAAAAAGATGGCCCATGTTCTACAGAACTCTTGGTCTAGGTAGAAAGTGACACTCTAGAAATGTGTTCCCTGACTACTAGTTTTGAAGAAATCCATGTTGTATCATTAGTATAGTAGATTGCTGACACTTTCACAGCCTCTTTAGCCTAACTGCCATCGAATATTTTTCTGTTTAGTTCACTATGAAAATTACATTTCATACCCATTTATTGAAGAACACATAAGAAATCTGTTATTTGTTGTCTTAAATCTGGAAAAATGGCCTTTGTATTAGTAAAGCAGGTATCTTGATGTATTGCAATGTAGTAATATTTTTGATCACTGGGTCAGAAAATAATTACTATTCACCTATATATGTTGCATTACACTAGGGTTGTAGGTCTCAACCTTCAAGTCTGGGCCAAGACATTAACTTGTCCATAAGTCAAGCTACATCAGAACAGTAGAACAATAGACTTAGTTGTTACAATCCCTACTGCAGAACAGTAGAAACCAACATTCTACATGTGTTGATTTTAAAACATCAGTGTGACTTAATTTTCTTTACACTAAAACCTTCAAAGTATATTTTGTGCAGGTTCAAAACCAGCACTTGTGATTCCACTTTCTGGTAGTTCAGAACTGAACAAGAAAGAAATTAATGTGAGTCTTGCAATATCCAAGAATTTGAAAGTTGTCGCATATCTGAATTGAACAACTATGACAGTTAAAGATTAGAAAACCCTGAACTGACGATGTTAACGAACAAATTTAGCCGAAGTGGCAGTATGTTAAAATGAAAACAGGGAGGATTTGAAAAGTATCCACTACAAATTACAGGCAAAAAACTTTTTAAATTTATTTGATTTGGGGGGAGGGGGGGGAAAGAAGAAAGGCCATGAGATTTAACTCACCCCACATGACAACCCCACATACACAGACATACACACAAAGACATATGAATAATAAATCATATTTGGTAAGGTACTGGAAAAGAAGTCCCAAACCCACCAATATGAGAAGCTTTACCTAACTGTCTCAATCTTCATGGCACTAGAGAAATAACTTTTTCTTTGAATGTATCTCTACAATCATATTTTTAAATATCTCCTAGCTGCTAGTTCTGGAGGAGCTAGTTATACATAACATATGGTACTCATCTCTGAGGGGAAAATTTCCAAATCAATGAAGGAATCAGGAATGAATCTGAACAACACAAAGCAAGTTGCAGGAGCAAAAATTAATGGAGTTGTACATGAGATGGTAGGCATTGCCAGTACTGTAACACAAGGTGTCTTAGGTTTGCTCATAAGAGCATTTAAGGTTATCATAAAGGATGGATACAACAAAATTAATCCTTACGATTTACAAGTAAAAGCTCTTGAGTAGATATGGCAGACAGTACAGTTTATAACTTTAGTATGAAAGAGGCATCAAAGATACCATCACTGTTATAAATCCAGGAAATGCTTTGCAATTAATGCCCAAACCAGTATAATGTCTTTGACAAGATCACCAGGGTACAGTGTTATCACTGGAATCTCAGTCAAAAACCCAGAAAAGTCCACCTTAAAATCTTCAATGGGAGCAGTTATTTGAATAACAAAATGGTGTTAGAGTCAGTGCTTAACCTACTTTGGTCCTACTACAGCTTTATATTAATATCATCCTTACAGGAGATGTGAGTTTCTTTCTCTTCTTGTAACAAAAAAATGAAATCCATCTAGATCTGGTTAGATAAGCATGCTGTCCTCTTTCGCTATATAAATCTTTATGTGTAAGGTATATTAAAGTGTTGGTTTAGCTTCTAGGGAGGGTTTTCAAAGCATTTATGAGTAAGCTTTGAAACCTTTGGCTGTGTGTTAAATTTAAATATCTTGCTTGAGATGCTAGATTCAATTCTGTAAATACAAACTCTCACACTTTTAACCTTAGACTCTGACCTGGTGGGGAAACTTTAGGTTCATCAGCATATGACCTTATTACCAGTAAAATATTAATCATGTGGTAGTTCACATCCTGAAGAGTATGAAAAGCACTGAAATTCAATGATATTGTTACTGTAGAGCCTTTTTTTACTCTACATTTCACAGGTTTGTCTTGGTTGGGAAGGAAGTAGCAGAAAACTTTTCACTCTTTTCTGCTGATGTCAGCTGTGATGCAATGACCGGGGCAGTTAGGATCACACTCTCAGTGTTGGTAGGCTCAGAAGAGATTGTAGTTATTCATCATGCCAGACTGAAGACACTGCATTTTCTTTTATCATGTGTATGTCACTTCTCATCAATTCTGAAAAACTTGCTACTTTAGAAAACCATAGTAAACAGAGTCATGTGCTGGATTGGATCACTGCCACAAATAAATTTATTTTGCAGAAAATGTAAAAAATGAGCAAGGCCAAAACCCCTCAGAGTAGAAAATGTCACAGTGACAGCTAATATATTACTATGTAGAGAAATGCCTAATAAAACCACTGTTAGCATGTCATGCCTTCTTACTATGGAATTTTCCAAAAAGTTTATTTGGTATGTCTGAGCTAATTATCAATAACTTGGTGTTAAAAAGCAGCTCAGTGGGCCTGAATGTGTCAGGACAGAATGACTAAGTCTTGAAAATTTGTAGACTGCTGCTTTGAATAATTAACTACACTCTCTGTAGGAAGCACACACCTTGGAAAAGAATTTCCTCTTTGCCCTTGTGTTGCCTTTGAAGAGCAAACTGCTTAACTATGAGAGTATTCTCACTGCCATTCCACTCAATGCTGAGATTTAGTCTTTATTTTCTTCTCAGTACTTTGAGTTTTCCTGTTCTTGCACTGCGAAAGTTCTGTTCTTGCTGAAAACTAAGATGTAAGATTGTGTAATTTCCCTCCATGTGGAATGGGAGCAATAGGTTTGTGGCAAACAACTTTTCACTGGTTTGGTACAAGAAATAAATGGTTATTGGTATGTACACAAAGCACAAACAACAGGATGAAACTCTGATAGAGGCTCCTGTATCCTCTGAGTGAATTTCTAACTGTACTAGAGTCAAGATCAACTCCCTGTCTCTGCTGTGAGTCTGGAATATCATCATTCAGATCACAGGTATGTTTCTGACCCTGGTGGGTCACTGTCACCAAGAAGACAACTTTTCTAAGGGATTCCTTGGTTGAAGAGAATGGCTGCCAGTTTGCTCCATTGTGAACACTTATGTCCAAATTTCAGAAGTCAACATTGCATGTGTCAGCTTCAACATAAAGAGTTCAACTTAGAGGTCAAATAATTTTTTAAAAGTTTGGTCTTTCTTTCTTAGAGCTGAAGAATAATAAGCCTGCCAATGACGAACTATGGTAATGAACAACTACATTTAAAGGCCACTCAATACTTTGTGGAAAAAAGGAGGATTGCACAATACCTTTGAAACTTTATCTCTGTTGTGATTTGACATGACCTGTAAGTCTAGCTACAGAGTACTGAATGTGGCCTGTGGGCTCTTTGATCTTTCTGTGACCTTGAGGAAGAGTCAGTGCTCTAAATGTAGCTAACTGTTTCAAAAGCAGGAAAACAACAATAATGTTCGCATGTGAGGGTTTCTCTCATCCTGGCAAAATAGTCATCCATCCCTCCTGAGGTAAATGCTGGTGTGTTGCAACCTTTCACTGAGATTGTTTTCTGAAATGGTAGAGCAGTATCTCAGAGTATTTTGGGCTGTCTTCTATGCAGATTACCACAATACTATTTCTCTTCTGTAATATCTTGGGAACATACTTTCCTTTAAGACCTGATGGAATACATTATAAATAGGATCCAATCAGTTTCTTGTAACAGCACTGTGCTTCTATGAAATGTTGAATATGCTTCTCATTCCAAGTATTTCCTCATCTGCGTGGTTCCCTTGTACTCTATGAAATGTAACAGGCATCCGTTGCCACACTAGTAGTGTTACATTCAAGAGAATGAGCATGGCCCTTCACTGTTTTTCTTTAGACCAAGTAATACTGATTTTCTGCTCTAGCTTTGATTAAAAAGAGACAAAAGAGACATAAAGCTATTTTTCAGCAACAATTACATGGCCTGTTCTGGAGCACACCTACAATTATAATGGTTTAAAATTTGCTCAGATTACATTAAACTAGGTGAAATCTAGGGTGCGCTATAGCTAAAGATAAAACAGAGTCTGGATTGCCTGGACTAGAGCTTCCATTTGTATTTGACACTGGTGAGGCTGCACATTTGGTAATGTGTCTAGTGTTGGGCCAGCTCATCAGAAAAAGTACATGTTGATAGAACCTGTCCAAAGAAGGGCAAATATGCCTGTAAAGGGTTTGGAGGGAAGTGTTATGAGGAGTGGTTGAAGAAATTTGGTCTGAAGAAGGCTGAGGTAAGACCTTACCACACTTTAGAGTTACCTGAAAGGAGGCCTGAAAGGAGGTTATAGTCAAGTGAGTGTTGGTCTTTTCTCCAGGTAACTGGTGATGAGAGCAAATGGCTTTAAGATGCACCATGGGAGGTTTAGATTGAATATTAGGAAATATTTCTTTACTGAAAGGGTGGCCAAGCATTGTGACAAGTTCTCTAGGGAGATGGTATAGTTGCCGTCTCCAGAGGTATTAAAAAACCTGTAGACATGATGTTTCAGGATAAAATTTTGTGGTGTGGTAGTGTTGGTTGATGGTTAGACTTGGTGAAAAGTATGAAAGTAGGTGATGTGAAGTATGAAAGTAGACTTGATGAAAAGTACTTAATGAAAAGTAAAGTAATAAAGTAATAATATATTCTGCATTAGGTATAGCATTTTGCTCTGCAGTGGGTATTGCAAATTTATGAGCAACTAGGAAAGTCCCTCTTTTGGATTTTGGTCCACAAAAAACCCTGCTTTGTAAGAAAAGGTATGCTTCTAACCAAGTCCAGATAAAAATGTCTTGCCGTTCCAATACAAGCACCAGTCATCACCCTCAGTGTAGGCAGTGATATTGTCTATTGATCAAAATGTCCCTCCCAGAGACTGTTACAGACTGAAGCCTACGCTGTGTTTAGAGGCACTACTAAATGTTGCTGACGTAACAAAACTTAAGTCATGTTGCTTAATTCTGGGTTACAAAAAAGTAAAAAATTTCTAAGAGGCAAATTTATGAAATTTGCAAAGTATTCAATGGCTTCATGACAAGATGTCTTTGAAAAAATCTGCATGGACTTTGAGGGATCATTACTAAAATAAACAGGGACAGTATTTTTTGACTACTTAAGATGTGAAACAAAGCTCAGAGAGGTTGTTTCAGGCATCTGACATTTGCTATACAAGTATTTTTTTTCTCATCAAACTGTAGAAAATTCATGCATTCAGAAATTCTTTACCTTGAGGATCTCTGTTCCAGTTCCAGTTCCTTCTTTAGTTTAAGATCAAGAGTCCTTGAGAAACTACATCAGTAAGGTATCAGTGTCATGTTTCTTACCTTGACTTCAGCTGCTGACCACAGTCACAGTTAAAATACTATTCCAAAGTGATTGTTGGCATGATGTGTTATGTGATGATATTATGCCATATATCTGCTGTGCAAAATCCAGAATGCTCTTTGCACTGGAACAGATTGCCAAAGAAGTTGTGGATGCTCTATCACTGGACATATTCAAAGGCTTGCTTTGAGCAGCCTGTTGTAGTGGGAGGTGTCCCTGTCCATGGCAGAGGCTTGGAACTAGTCCATAGCAGGGGCATGGAACTAGATGTTCTTTTAAGTACCTTACAGCTGAAACGATTTTATGATTTTGTGAATGTAGTCAGTAAATGACCACTGTCAAAAGTAACAAATGGAAACCATGTATTTGTTTTCTTGTGTCTCTAAACAGAGGTAATTCATGCATGCTTGTAATGGGATTTGTAAGTTCCTTCACTCCGATCCTAGAAGGCAAGTGCCATGTGTCTCAATTTCCCAGCAGAAGTGCATGGAATTAGTGCAGAGTATCCTCTGTACACACAGGGATTTGAACTATACTATTTGCTGAAATAAACCAGTCTCAAGGTGCTCTTAATGAAGGTTATTTAATTCAGTTTTTCACAGAGCTATTCCCCCTCCTTCTGACTGTGAATTTAAGGCATTACATGTATTTGGTACTTCTCTCTCAGTGAGCTGCAATACAATGCATGAGATGACTATTAATTTACCATAGCTTGCTGACATGCTGAGCTGAACAGAAAGTATATTTGGCTTCATGTGTTTGAGAAGAGGAAATAGCTTTTGCTCAGAGCAAATAGAAAAGAACCTATGATCTATGGCAAGGCTAGCCACAGCAAGAGGTAATTGAATTTAGATCCTCAATTTATACTGCTAGAAGCATGTTAGTGAGTAAACACTTGGCTCCTAAGTCATCAGCCTATATCTGAGGGAATGGCATGAAGTAGAACACTGTGCTGCAAAAGGGCATTAGGTGCTTGAAAGGATGTTATAGAGGTTAAATGCTTCTTTCCTGAGGACCTCTTCCCTATGATAAAATGGTAGTGGACCAATCTGATATGAGTTTCAACTTGGCTGCATAAGTAATTATTCAAAGGATGACAAAATTGTTTATACATTTTTTATACTTCTGTTTCAATGATTCCTTTACATGAAATTCAGAAAATATACTTACAGAATTGTAAGTATATGTTGTATATACTTTTGTAAGCTGATGATTTAGATTAAAAAATAATGAAAGTGAAGGACAATGATCAAGGATATAACTATGGGATATGATTCATTACAATGCCATCTGGGGTTTTACTGCAGAAGCATAAACTATGAAGTAGAAGAGTAAAGCAGGGGAAGTTTGTGGACACTGTTGATGGAATGTATCCAGGTGAGACTTTGTGATCTTCTGATCTTCTAGTACTCTTTTTT
>VZRI01008356.1:3908-30703 GCA_013397515.1 Upupa epops | reverse complement strand
ACCTCTGCACATACCCATGACTTCCTGGCGCCTTCTCTGCTGTTGTCTCCTTCTGACTTCCCTTGCTACAGACTTGATAACAAATATTTGTCATTTTCTTTCTTTTCCACTAGCTTGCCCTTAGCAATTAGAATGAGAAGAAAATCTGCCCCAAGATGTGTGTGTTCCTTTACAGGCTCAACATCCAGAAGCTTATGAAATATCCCTGGATGTGTTCAAATCCAGATTGAATGGTGCTCTGGGCAATCTGGTCTGGTGAGAGGTGTTCCTGCCCACAGCAGGGGCTTGGAACTGGACCCATTGCCCCTTGTTCCATCAGCAGATGACCTTGAGAAGAGCCTGGCTCCATCCTCCTGACACCCACTCCTCACATATTTGTAGACAGGAATGAGGTCACCCCTCAGCCTCCTCTTCTCCAAGCTCAAGAGACCCAGCTCCCTCAGCCTTTCCTCATAAGGGAGGTGCTCTACTTTCTTCATCACCTTCATTGCTCTACGCTGGACACCTTCCAGCAGCTCTGTGTCCTTCTGGAACTGAGTGGCCCAGAACCGGACACAATACTCCAGATGTGGTCTCACTAGTGCAGAGTAGAGGAGGAGAAGGACCTCCCTTGATCTGCTAACAATCCCCCTTCTGGTGCACCCCAGGATGCTGTTGGCCCTCTTGGTCACAAGAGCACATTGCTGGCTCAGTCATCCTGCTGTCCACTAGGACCCTCAGATCCCTTTCTCCCACACTCCTCTCCAACAGGTCAGTCCCCAACCTATCCTGGTCCCTAGGTTGTTCTTGTCCAGATGCCAGACTCTACACTGAACCTTATTGTACTTCATTATATTTCTCTCTTTTCATAGTGCACATGGAAGCTCTGTTTGTAAATGAACAGACCCTATTCTGTTTTCATTCATTTTTCACACACACAAAGAAAGAAAACAACTAGGAAGAAAAATAGAAACCTATCATGTAATCAGCAGGACTAACATATTTAAAAGCCAACATCAAAAATCAGAGCACACGGCAAATACGCTGAAAGGTATCAGGGCGAAATGCAAACACTTTTGTAACGACATTAGACACATTCAAAAGACAAGTACACATGCTTGTCGAGATGGGGTGGAAAGTGAAATACTCTGAAACAAGTAGCAGAAGAAATCAAACAAGGAGGTAGAACACTGATTAAAATTTGAAATGAGAAGAGACTAAAAATGATGAGATAACTGCCTTTTAGAAAGGGTTCTGGAGGGAGAAAATACAAAGGAAGAATATGAGAAATAAAACTCAGTGTCCTTGTGAGTGAAAGTAATTTGTTTTATATATTTTATATATTACATGTGTGATATGTAAACGATGTATAATAAATATATTCTTTTATATAACTACCTGAAAGGAGGTTGTAATCAGGTGGAGATCGGGCTCTTCCCCCAGGCAACTAGAGACAGGACCAGAGGGCATGGCCTGAAGCTGTGCCAGAAGAGGGTTAGTTAGATATTAGGAAGCCCTTCCTCATGGAAAGGGTGATCAGACACTGGAATGGACTGCCCAGGGCAGTGGTGGAGTCGCCATCCCTGGAGGTGTTTAAGGACAGACTGGCTGTGGCCCTCGGTGCCTTAGTCTAGCTGATGTGGGGATGTCAGGTCATAGGCTGGGCTGCATGATCATAGAGGTCTTTTCCAGCCTTAATAGTTCTGTGATATTTTCTTTTATTTAAAGAAACTTTCGCCTTTAGTTTCCTACTTAATTTTTCAAGTACAGCAGAATGAAACCCATCTGACTTTGGCTGAAATTTCAAACCCCATTGTCTTCTGTGTTGTTTGATCCTTTTGCGATCGCTAAGAAAATCTCAATGGCTTCTGCCAAAATTTGACAAGAATTTTTCAACTTGTACATTTAAATACTCGTACCACTCTAGCCATAAACTGTGTGCACTGTTTTCAAAATCAAGAGCCCCTCATTCCACATCACCCTAGCGTGGAAGCTGGGAATGGGGCCGTTAGTAAAGAAGAGCTCTGACTCCTTCACAGGTAGATTGTGCAGGTGGTAAAATGAAAATCAGTCTGAAGCGTGAAACCAAGCCGTGAAAACCCTGCATTAAGTTACTGGTTACAGAAATGATGTGTGACATAAAATCCTCCTGGTCCAGGCAGATGCTAACTATTTGAAATACATTTTCTGTTCTTTGGCCTCCCCGGTCATAAGTCTTTCCACCAGGGAAGCTAACATTTTCTCAAACAGTGTGTATGAAAAGCTGCAACTACTAACACAGCTCCAGCTAGAAATCTGGGTTGTAAAGTATTCGTAGTGTTTTCCTCGCAGTATAATCATAGTAGGAAAGGGGGAAACACCCACCTCTGATTATTATCAAGCAGGTAAATGCAAGAATCTTTCCACAGGCAACTGTTGATCCCAAAAGACTGAACTCATTAGTTGAGAAATATTTATTACCAATAATCTGCTCAGCTCTCATCACAACAACTGCATAACATTTACGAGTTGAATGAACTGTGTGATGGAGTGTCCCAAGAGCATTCTGGAGAAATGAATAATCCCAGGCTAGATGCTTTGATGCTTTTTGTCCATTTTCTTCTTCTGTCCCTTGATTTTTTACCTGCTTGTAGTCTAACAAATTATATCTGCCCAATAATATGTCCAGTGTATTAAATCTTTCTATAGCTGGACCATGTGTGGGAAGGGCAGAAATATTTGCACTTTGTTTAATGTAAAATAAAGCTGGACACACGTATTTGAATTTTTTTGAATCCAAAGCTACTTCTAAACCCTAGAAGCATTAAGCAAGCAAAGTGGTAAAGTTAGATAATCCATCATCTAACTAATATTTAGGCTGATAGCAAACAGTAAATCTCCCAATATGATGAAGTAGAACAGCTCCCTTATGAGGAAAGGCTGAGGGAGCTGGGTTTCTTGAGCTTGGAGAAGAGGCTGAGGGGGAACCTCATCAGTGTCTATAAATCTGTGAGGTGTGGGTGTCAGGAGGATGGAGCCAGGCTCTTCTCAAGGGCATCTGGTGATAGGACAAGGGGCACTGGTTGCAAGCCTAAACAGAGGAGGTTCTATCTAAATATCAGAAGGATCTTCTTCAAGGTGAGGGTGATGGAGCATTGGTACAGACTGCCCAGGGTGGGTTGTGGAGTCTCCTCCTCTGGAGATATTCCAGACCTGCCTGGATGTGTTCCTGTGTGACTTGGTCTAGGTGATCCTGCTGTGGCAGGGGGATTGGACTGGATGGTCTTTCAAGGTCCCTTCAGATTCCTAATGATTCTGTAATTCTATGAATATGTCAGGAAATAGTAATTAATTATAACTCTGACACTGCATCAGACCGGTAACCAACCAGTGTTCAACCTGGTGAAGTAGGTGAATCAAATGGAGATAAGAACACAGAACTGAACATGGGCTATGACAAACGTTTTCATAGACTGTTAGGTATTTATCGTCTACATCTTAGGAGTTAGCTGGTGCAATTTTTCACTGCAAGCAACTTGGAAGTTGAACTCAGTCTTTCATTTGAATTTTCTGTGATTAATTCTAACTTTAGCACCACATTCAAATGTTGCCTCAAAAACTTTACCAGCCATGGATTGCTCTTCTGTGGTCATGGGCTCGTGTTGTTCCAGCATGTAGCAGTTTACCTGTACCATGCAGGTCTCTTCCCTCCTCTCTCTCCATACACAGCAGAGTCAGTAGGAGAGGAAGGATCTGTCAGGGAATTGGTTGAACAGGCAAGGTGCTGCTGGGAAAGAACTGGCTAGAAGGATTAGAGGAACAGGCACCCTCACTTCTTCTGAGCTGGACAGACAAATACTGCCCTTCTTATCCTTGGTGGCATCAGCATTTGTCTGAGGAGTAATAGCAATCTCATCCTTGTAGCAGAAAGCAGCTCTCACTGCTGTCTGTCCAAAGGATTTGGTTTAAGGACAAAATATTTTGTGCACTTACTTCAGCAGCTGGCTGCTGCAGTTCAGTGGACTGGAGAAACAACAACCCACAAGCAGAGCACTGTACTGCCAGGGCAACCGACAGATGCTCAGCGTGTCCCTGTTAAGCTTTAAAATCACTAGGGGATCACAAGGGAGATCATATCCCTTTAGGGTTCTGAGTGGAGCAGTTTCTATCAGGGACCCTTCACCTTTGTTTTCATGTAATCATGCTGTGTGAATGAGTAGACCCCATTGTTTTGAGGCTCCAAAGATTCAGGAATGTGGTTCTTCACAAAACAGATTTATTTCAGAAAGAGTTAAAATGAGGGATAATAGTAACAGGCTGGACTGTAAAAACTGATGTTGTTTGTCTGGCTAAAAGGAGAGATTCAGAGGTGTAGTGGAGAAAGAAGCACCCCTGTGGAGTCCCTGTCCCACTGGGAGACCCTCTGGAGCGCCTAAGGAATCATTCAGGTTAGACCAGGCAGCAACAGGGCATGAAGTGACTTGCTGGCATGTCCCCTGCTGTGGCAGGCCACTGTGTCTGCAGGTAAGCAGCATCCCATCACGGTCACCATAGAAAACCGGCAGGCACTTCCCCCGTTCTCAACAAAACAGTGTGCTACCACCATCCTGAGCACATTATTTCACTTAATTTATTGTTCCATGAGGACTACCACGGTCTGACGGAACAGTAGTCTCAATATTACTTATGACTGTTCTTTGACAAGCAGAAAGAAAACACTAAGCACTTAGTCCATGCCTTTGTCTGCAGCAATTTGGACTGACTGGGGTTTTTTCTTTCCCTCTTACATTTGGTTACCCACAGTTGATTTCATCTATTATGGAGCAAAGGCAATTTCAGTTGCTTCACAATTACAGTTTCAAATTACTTCCTTTTATATACCGAATACTCGCTTCTTTCCATTCCCTCAAAGAGCATTTCTTCCTTCAGACAAGCCTGCAACTTCTATTAGAGGAAAATTCTTGTCCATAAAAGTGAGATTAAAATCCTGTTTAATTGATCATTCCAGTCACCCGATGAATATTCAGTGAAGTGAATAGAAAAATGGGTTATGGACTGAGCTGAAGTGATTCGTGTGCATGTAGACACATTAAAAATCTTTACAGTGCACACCCAGATTTCTGCGTTTATGGGTCTGGAGCAGAATTGGTTTGTTTACCCCACAGAAAACGTAATGCCCTTGCAAAGAAGACATATTTCATCAATGACTGAGATCTTCAAAGCTGTGCAAATGAAGCTTCACAACCATGTTGTTAAAAAACACTTCTTAATTTATAGTGCTGGTAAGTGGAATCTAAAGTCTTAGAATCACAGAATCATTAGGGATGGAAAGGGACCTCGAAAGATCATCTAGTCTAATCCCCCTGCCACAGCAGGAGAACCTCTTCTCTTCCAGCTTGCACCTATTGCCCCTTGTCCTATCACCAGATGACCTCAAGAAGAGCCTGGCTCCATCCTCCTGACAGCCACCCCTCACATATTTATAGACACTAATGAAGTCACCCCTCAGCCTCCTCTTCTCCAAGCTCAAGAGACCCAGCTCCCTCAGCCTTTCCTCATAAGGAAGCTGTTCTACTTCCTTCATCATCTTCACTTCTAACTGTCCTTGCAATGATTTTTGAAATATAATTAATAGCACTGATTTTGAGGTGATTTTCATAGGTGTAAGGGCCAGCTGAATAAAAGTAGGAAGGAAAATTCCTTTATCATTTTCAAGTTGGGTTTCATTACCAACCTGTTCCTATTTTCAAGCATCCATTTGATACCAAATTCCTAACGCAGACTATTATTTGCTAGTTGAAAGTCATAGGCCAGGGAAAAAATAGTAGTTTATAATAAATTTTCTACTCCTCTACAGCGCAAAAGCTGGTATTAAAACTCCTCTCTGTCTGGTATTTGCAATAAAAGTCTGAATAAGCATTTCCAGTCCTCAAAGAAATATTGGTTGAATTAGGTTTGAGACAAAGAATGAGTAAAAGCATAGTTTTCCTTCATCTAAGCCAAGTCTAACTATTCCATACTCTATTTTTCACTCCGGGATAGACTGTCACAGCCCTTTTTCATCTTTCCTGCTGGGCATAGCAGCCAGGGTGCAATCTGAAGGAAGAAAATACGCTGCAGGCGCAGAGGAAGAGCTTCACAGATGCACTGCGAAGTCCACCCTCGTGCTCAGGGCTAAAATGCCAGTTACTTAGCTGCTGCCTCTGACACATTTTTTCCCTCATGATCATCCATTTCTGATTAAAAATATTCCATGTCTGATTTAAAATCTTCCATGTCTGATTAAAAAATTCCATGCCACGATGCATAAAACGCGTTCTAAAAAGCGCTGCAACGGCAGCTTTAGCATGAAGAGCAGCTTCTACATGTCTGAGCTGAAAAACTGGGTGACGGAACGAGCTGTGCTCACAGCTTTGCTTGATTCAGCTCAGGGCTGCCTGGCTGGCTGACAAAGGAGGATTCCAGAGCAGCAGCACAGAGGGAAGGCAGCAGCAGGACATATAGGTGAGCTACAGGTGCTTCCTGCACTGGAGCTGGCGCAGAGCTACCCTACACATCCCTTGCAGGGCAGTTTACAAGCGAGAAACAACTTCTGCAGTAATCCAGTAGAACTCTTTGATATTGCCTTCATTCTGTCTGTCTTTCTAAGAAAATGTAATCAAATCCGTACGTTTCTCCTGTTCCTAGTCATAGAATCACAGACTGGTTATGATTGGAAGGGATCTTTGGGACTAGCCAGTGCCAACCCCCTGCCATAGGCAACCGACACCTCTCACCAGACCAGGTTGCCCAGAGCCCCATCCAACCTGGGCTTGAACACTTGCTGGGATGGAGCAACCACAACCTCCCAGGGCAACCTGTTCCAGGGGCTCAGCACCCTCGCAGCTAAGTCATTCAGGCAGATATCTCAGACTGACAGAAACATTGTTTTGCAGATGAATTCTTTTTCTATGCCTGCAAAAAGGACAAGAACTCTGCCATTCTAATTCCCCTAAACACCACCCCTGTGAAGAAAATCTGATAAGGGAAACCAAGTCACAACAGGTGACTACCTGGAGAAGTTCTCCACCAGCAGCTAATGCTTACATCAGCTGTTGTGGTTGTTGATACAAAAAAAGAGTAGAATTGCTTTGGAAACAGCACTGCAAAAGCAGTTCTGTTCTCCGACATGTATTTTGGCGTGTCTGGGAGTTGTTTGGTTTTTAATTCAGTAGATCCTGATTACATATCCCCACCTGTAGTTCTAATCAGTGGTTACAAATACTGCAATTAGCTGCTGCGGAAATGATTATGTTGTCACAAACAGAGGATTAGAACTTCATACGAGGCAAAATCACCAAGAGCAGAGGAATGCCTGAGAAAAAAAAGAAAAGATCTGGGTCTCATGCTAAGATTCTTAATAACAAAATAGAAAACCAATAGTAGGGCGAAAAAAAAAAGGAAAGCAGAGAAGTATTGCTTCTTGCCTATAATGCAATTTTCCCCAAAAAAGATTATGAAAATCCATTGATGGGGAAATGTCTGCTCTCAGGCAAAGTTTTAAACTGAATAAAGTGCTCTGTGTACTGGGGATTAAACCTTTATCCCATGACAAACTTCATCTCAATGGGAACATAAATGACTGGGTCCTGAAATTCTAAGTATCACAGAGTCACAGAATCATTCAGGTTGGAAAAGACCCTTTGGATCATGGAGCCCAAATATTAACCCTATGCTACACGTTCATCCCTGTTGCAGTTTGAAAATTATCACATTTTTGAGTGTTAATTTTGGTGGTTTTATGCTGAAAGAGCATTTTATTTTGAAGCTGGGGTTAACTTTCCTAACAGACCCCTGCATCAGTGTCCTGACCCTACAGGTGATTGGTGGACAGAGTCTAGAAAAGGGAGTGGACTTCCTGTTTGCCCTTTTTCTTCGGTATGTCTTGTAAGACAGAGAGCTGCTTTGCAAGAGAGCTTCCCCTGCCTGCCTCTCCACCCTGCTCCAGGGTAGAATGGGGGCAGGAAAGGCTCTTGGTCTACCTGCCACCAAAGGGTGGTAAAAAGGGGGATAGCTAACACAAACCAATGTGTTAGCTATCCCCCTTTTCCCTCTGAGTGTGTGTAAACACAGTTTCTGTTTTACCTTTTTGATTATTTTACCTATTTTGTGATTTTTCCTTATCTTATTGGTGATGGGTTCAAGAAATTCTTTTCTTTTTAGCCAAGTTGCTTCACTGCCTGTTGAATTCTCGCTGAGAACAGATTGCTGTGCTTGAACTGCAGGCACCAAGCCAAACTGATGTAGACCCTTGCTCTAACCTATTACAACCCCTAAACTCTATCCCCCAACACTACATCTAAGTGACTCTTGAACACATCCAGAGATGGTGACTCAACCAGGTTTTACTTTGGAAAGGAATACCCTTTAATTTCAACAGCAATGCAAGAGGTATCGGACCGGTACTACTCTGACTTACAACACTTGGCCAGAAGGGATGCGACAATTACTTTCCCTTAACAGCAATGTCTTACAGATTTTTCTAGATTTTGTAAGATTTGGTACAATAGGCTGCATCCTGTCACGATCTCAGCAGCTATAACCCATCTCTGGCATTGTCACCCCTCACTACTGATTCTAGGGGGAACCAACCAGTCTCCCATCAAAGTGACTCCTAAAAACTGTTCTGATATAATTTACAGTTGGAAATAACTGTGATTATACTAACAACATTTTATGAGAGGCTTGATTTTCAAGACAGCCTGTTCTTTTACATGGCTCAATGAAATTATGCTAAAACATTCATAGGATTGCATGAAATCCACTCATTCCTGTTTAATGCCTGACAGAGATGCAAAGATGATTGTTATCTCTTGCACTTAACAGCGAAATGCCTGGTTCAGTGAGGCGTTCGGCATTCTGAGCCCTGAAGATGATATTGGGTCAGGCACACCTTGATAACAGTTTTCATTATTTCCTTTAACGTCCCACATGGAGCATTAACTCTGGCCCCCAGCTTACATGCATTTGTCTCAGATGAGACAGGGCTTCTTTATCAGATCAGGGTGGACAATAAGTATTTCCAGTCTCTTATCTATTAAATTTCTGTCAAATGCTGTATAGAAGAGCGATGCTTGTCAGGACAGCGTGTCCAGCCTCTTTATTTTTCCAGTAGCAGAGATAAATAGCATGTGGCTGCTTTCCTCCGATCCTAATCATCTTTAAATTACAGGGATTACAATTCATTTAAACTGAACACAGGTATTTTCTTGAAAAGCCCAAAGTCTCCCAATGTATGTCAGCATTGAGACATTTCAGAGTTCTTAACAAACAGGCAGTGGTTTGGACTATGTGCAAAGGAGTCCACACCTGAGAGGGATTCTCAGCTACGTTTTGTTCTTTCATTGTGCTTGACCCTTTTACAGGTTATTTGTATTCTCAGGGTCTGTTGCTTCATACTTTAGAGACCCTTGTTTCACGTGTTAACATAACAACACAGTTATTGGCATCACAGCATCTCCTAGACCAAGTTGCACAGGAACACAGTCAGGTCTGGAACGTCTCCAGAGAAGGAGACTGCACAACCCCCCTGGGCAGCCTGTTCCAATGCTCCATCACCCTCACCTTGAAGAAGGTCCTTCTGATACTGATATGGAACCTCCTCAGTTCCAGCTTGCACCCACTGCTCCTTGTCTTATCAGCAGATGACCTTCAGAAAAGCCTGGATCGATCCTCCTGACATCCACCCCTCAGGAATGAAGTTCCCCTTCAGCCTCCTCTTCTCCAAGCTCAAGAAACCCAGCTCCCTCAGCCTTTCCTCATAAAGGAGCTGCTCTACTTCCTTCATCATCTTCCTTGGTCTACGCTGGACACCCTGCAGCAGCTCTGTGTCCTTCTGGAACTGAGAGGCCCAGAACTGGACACCACAGTACTCCAGATGCAGTCTCACTAGTGCAGAATAGAGGGGGAGAAGAAACTCTCTTGATCTGCTAGCCACCCCCCTTCTGATCCCCCCCAGGATGCTGTTGGCCCTCTTGGCCACAAGAACTCATTGCTGGCTCATAGCCATCCTGCTGTCCACTAGGACCCCCAGGTCCCTTTCTCCTGCACTGCTCTCCAACAGTCCCCAAGCTGTACTGGTCCCTGGGGTTGTTCTTGCCCAGATGCCAGACTCTACACTGACCCTTGTTGTACCTCATTCAGTTTCTCTCTACCCAGCTCTCTAGCCTGTCCAGGTCTCACTGAGTGGCAGCACAGTCTGCTGGGGTGTCATATTTATTTAATCATATCTGTGCTTTTCACCTGCCTGTTCTGATTGGAATCATCTAGGAGCCCTTTATTTTACTGCCTGCTAAAGTTCAACTTAAAATGAATGAACGCCTCATGGCAACCTTTTTTAACATCTGCTGAGACATCCCCCCTTTTGTCTATGAAAATCTCTCTGACCTCATACTGTTAGGTCTTGGGTACATTGCAGATACTCGGTCACTGCTTGCATATTCTTTTCATAATATCTTAGCACCTCCTCCCACTGTTCCAGATTGCAAAAGTGGCTTTTTAGCCTCAGTTCCATGCTCAAGGTTTGTATTTCCCATACTGTTAAAGAAAAAAAAAAAGCCTCTTCATCGATTTAACGCTCCTGGAGAATGCAGGAATCTTCAAATACTTCTAGTAGTTTTACAGTCAGTCTGTTCTACTGAGTTAAGTGGAAGCTATTAAACACATCAAGAGCTTCAGAGCTTTCCATTGTTAGAAAGAAGACTACCTTCTGAATCTCTGCCTTTTGCTATCATCCAGTGGTAGCAAAGGTAGAGTGAAGTGCTTCTTAGAACTCTTCTATTTCCAGGGAGTTAAAACCCTTCTATAGCTTTTGACTTCCCATTTTGCCACGGCAGGTCTTCATTTGTTGCTCCTTTTCCTCCGGTAATATGCAATATCTATTGATCATTCTGTGCCTCAGTACTGTTTGGCACCAATAGCTGCTTCTTACTTCCCATGTTCAAACCAACCTGGCAAGACCATTCCGATAGAATCTGAAGTGTGACTTCTTTCCATCCGCAAGTCTGAACACAAGAGTCATCTTTGGTCAGTCACCAGGTCACAGAATCACATAATTATTGAGGCTGGAAAAGAACTCTAACATCATCCAGCTCAGCCTAGGACCTAACATCACCACATCAGCTAGATTGGGGCACTAAGCACTGCAGCCAGTCTGTTCTTAAACACCTCCAGACACCGGGACTCCACCACTGCCCTGGGCAGTCCATTCCAGTGTCTGAGCACCCTTTCCATGAGGAAGGGCTTCCTAACATCCAACCTAACCTTCCCCTGGCAACTTCAGGCCCTGACCTCTCATCCTGGCGCTGGTTGCCTGGGAGAAGAGCCTGACCCCCACCTGTCCACAACTTCCCTTCAAGTACCTGTAGACAGCAATAAGATCCCCACTGAGTCTCCTCTTCTCCAGGCTAAACAACCCCAGCTCCCTCAGCCTCTTCTCATCAGACTTTCCCTCCAGTCCCTTCCTCAGCTTTATTGCTCCTCTGGACCTGCTCCAGCAACTCAATGTCTTTCTTGAAGCAAGGGACCCAGAACTACACATAGTACTCGAGGGAAGACCTTACCAGTGCCCAGTACCAGGGGAGAATTACATCCCTAGTCCTGCTGTCCACACTCTTCCTGACACATGCCATTGGCCTTTTGTGCCATCTGGGCACACTGCTGTCCTTTTAGCCCTGTGTCCCTCTCTCATTGAGAACTTAAGTGCTAATACAAGAGTATAAGCATGGTGTCAACATGTACTTTTCCTTGAAGAATCCCCTTAGCCTATAAACTTTCTTGCAGCTCAAGTAATTCCTGAGCCAAACATGGTTTTGCTATATTTAGAAATCCCCTAGGAGTTGTTTTCCATGACCTTCACCAGCTTTCTCTGAGAACCATGTAAACTTAAATAACTGCAGCATCTAGTGAGCAGAAGCATGAGTAAACTACAGGTTGTAGACTTCCCGTCTGACCTCTATGCTACTTTCTTTGGATGCTTTCTTCCCTTCTTCTCCTGCAAGGGAAGATACAGAAAGAAACCAGTCCCTCTGCCTAACACTCCCAATCCACTTGCAAAGAATCACAGAACTGCTTGGGCTGAAAGAGTCTTTTGAGATCATCAAGTCCAAGCATTGACCCAGCATTGCTAGGTCACCACTAAACCACGGTTACACCTATTCCTGCTCATCTATTTTTTCAAGTGAGAATCCTCTTGTATTGAGACATTTCTCACATGGGTGTGGGTCTTTGATAATCCTCATTCCCTCTTCTCAGACTATTTCCAACTCTGTACTTTCTGATGGAGAAGACTGCACATTTACTGCTGCCATTTCCATGTCAGACACCCAGCTCAGGCTCTATCATAGCTAATCAGCTCTTACAACCACACAACAAAACTATGCACCCAGTGCCAGATTCAGATTAGCAGCACAATTCTGCTGGTTAAAACCTGGAGGAGAAACCTCAGGAAGGAGTAAGATAATCAAAGCAAACTGACTTTACACTGGGAGCGTTAAAAGCACTGCCCTCACCTTCAAGTGAAGTATGCTTCAGCTTTTGGTGAGATCTGACGCAAAGTTTTTAGTAAGCAGAGAAGCCTTCAAGCTTGGACAGAAAGAAGAGAGAAGGTTTAATGGAAACGAGCAGAAGGGGAGATGTCTTTCAGCGTTGTGTACCTGTTCTGAGTTCAGGTTCGAACAGGAACCCTCATACTGCAACAGCGTACTGATGTCACTCAAAAATACTGTGTCAGCATCAATCTTCTGCTGGTTCCCCTTCCTTTTCCTTTGCCTCTGTATTTCTTTGTGTTCTTAGTACTTTTCTTTTAGCACCCTGGGGGAATTTTTTGCTGATTCTTTGAAGCCTGTTGATGCCTTCAAGATTTTATTGCTTTAGGTTTTGTGAGGAACCTTTCTTCAGAAGTGAGACTGATGGCACTGGAGGCCATGGTAGACCCGATGACCTCTCTACCGTACTGTTTATCATATTGAATGTTTGCATGCTATATTAATCTCAGTTTAGAAAGCCATTGTAAAAGAGCATTCTTGTTCACTCCTGCTTGAATAAAACTATAACACTGTCAGCCATTCAAAGATGAATAGTCAATATTTACTGTAATGTTCAGCAGCAGCACCAAACTACAGCTACAGCTATAAAATGACATGGGAAGCCATCTGAAGATATTGTCAATCAGAGATTTGGGGAATAGAAAATTACTGTAATTATTGGCCTTTGTGTTTGAAAACATCCATTTTCTTCAGCAGGATGGCATGGTCTCCTTTTATCGATGACTATTTGATGTTAAAATGGAGTTAACTTTCTGACTCTTCATTTTCTCAAACAAAAAAAAACCCAACGCCAAGCAAAATCATCCAAACAACTCTGCCATCTCATTCTTCTCAAGTCATCCTTGAGTGAGTCTCATGCCTGTGGAATTATAAGACCCTAAGCATGCTTTTGTATATCTCTCACATTTCTTTTTGACTCTGTTCGTCTGTCGCCATCCTCATGTTCAGGTGGCCCTATGATTCCTTTCAACAAAGTCTACTAATTGTAATATGTCTTTTTGGGGCTAAATTTACCCTCTCCCTAAGCTCTTTTCTACCTATAGAAGGGCATTCTACAGCAACTTTCAAAGAGATTTCAAAACACTTTATAAATATTAAACCTAAAATTATTTTCAAACACTTGAAGAAATTGAAGAGCAATCCTTTCTCACCAATTTTGCTCCATAAATCAGAAAACCTATGAATATATGAGGGGTGGGTGTCAGGAGAATGGAGCCAGGCTCATCTCAAGGTCATCTGCTGATAGGACAAGGGGCAGTGGGTGCAAGCTGGAACAGTGGAGGTTCCATATCAATATCAAAAGGAACTTCTTCCCAGTGAGGGTGATGGAGCATTGGAACAGGCTGCCCAGGGGGGTTGTGCAGTCTCCTTCTCTGGAGACGTTCCAGACGTAGCTGTGTTCCTGTGCAACTTGGTCTAGGAGATCCTGCTGTTGCAGGGGGACTGGACTGGATGATCTTTTGAGGTCCCTTCCAATCCCTAATGATTCTATGATTATATGATGGGGCAGACCACATAAGAGCTTCAAACAGGAACTAAAGCATTCCTTGCCTCCCAACATAGCTGCACGAAGAATGTAAATCAACAGGACATTAAAATTAGTGTTTTCCCTGATGTGGGATCCTTATGAGACCTTGGATGATTAAACATCTTGACTTGGAGCCTTTATTCCATAAGTCAGTGCTCAGTAGAGAGATATCAGGTGGCAGGCTCAGAGCTGAACAAAGACAGTGGTAACTTCACAGCAGCCAACCCCAGCACCGGCAGCATTTTGGGTTTCCTTAGAGTTTACAGGTCAAGCACTCAACCTGCCTACCAGAGCATGTAAAATCTAGAGAGATCAGAGCAGAAGATGATGTTGCCGGAGGCTATAAAGGGAAGGATGTATTTTCCATTGTGTCTTTGAGAGGTGACTCAAAGTACAGGGTTGTCACAAGCATTGTCCTGCAGTTTGTGGCTATTGAGTATGAAAACTGAAAATACAGAATTGCAGCTTTCTATCATCAAACTCTTGATTTGTTTAGGATTTTTTTTTAACTAAAATCCCAGCACACAAAGAGGTTCAACATCTGGGATGATTATCCTTGCCGTTTCTGTGTCATTCTGGAAATTCCTCATAGTATTGGAATTCAAGGAGAAAAAAAGCATTACACATAGAAGGCTATTAACAGCCCACTGGCAGAGCCACAGTTAAGCGGTTTAGATCATGGACTCTTCCTGCTACCAGGACCCACGCAAGATCGTTCTTTCCTGCTGTTAATTAATGCCATTAATATCCTCTTTCCCTGCTGCAATGGTGGTAGCAGGCTATACAGCTGAGACATACTCTCCACAATGTGACCTTTCCCCTTTTCTTATGGATCTGTTATGTTACCGAAGAAAAAACAAATTGACAAATAAAGAGCGTAATGGGTCAAACTTAGATTCATAGGATAACTAGGGATCAGAAGGGACCTTGAAAGATCATCCAGTCCAATCCTCCTGCCACAGCAGGATCACCCAGATCAGGTCCAGGCAAGTTTCAAATGTCTCCAGAGAAGGGGACCACTCCAGTGCCCTGTCACCCTCCCTAGGAAGAAGTTGTAGAATTGGTCAGGGTTGGAAGGGACCACAGGATCATCCAGTCCCAACCCGCCTGCCATGGGCAGGGACACCCCACCCTAGATCGGGCTGGCCAGAGCCTCATGCAGCCCAGCCTTAAACACCTACAGGGACAGGGCCCCAACCACCTCCCTGGGCAACCCATTCCAGGCTCTCCCTACTCTCACGATGAAGAACTTCCTCCTCACATCAAGACTAAATCTCCCCATCTCCAGCTTTGCTCCATTCCCCCTAGTCCTGTCACTACCTGAGATCCTAAAAAGCCCCTCAAACTTGCTAAAAATCAGCACAAGGAAAGAAGGAGCTGCCTTTAAAAGAAAAAAGCACATCACTGAATATGATGTATTCTGCCTTCCAGCTTGACCCCATGGGAGAGGAAGAAACTGAACTGAAATTGGCCCTGTAGTTTTCTAGGTGTTTTTCAGACTGCTCCTCTGTATCTTTTGGTCAGTTCTGAAAATAACTCTGTATTGTCTCTGATAGACAAATTAATGGAACAAGGGGACCAAAACAGCCTTTCCTCTGTCTGTGACAACACTACTTTCATATGGTCTTACTTCATTTGGGAGAAGTAACAGACAGCTCTCCAAATGCCTGTTTTATTAAAGTCAGAATATTGCAGAATAACAGCCTGAGAATATTGTGGTATATTAAGACAACGAATGAAACAGCTCTCATTTACATGCAGATCTTCTTACACATCCTACGTGTGACCGAGGATAAGGTTCGATGCAGTTTGTCTCCTGCCATTCCTTGCTGAAATCATCACACGCTCACTACCCCTATCTCTTAAGGCCAAGGATCAGGTTTGATATATCACGACAAGCATGACAAAAATCGAGTTGGCTGCCTGAAGGCTTTAATTTTTGTAATGTTCCAAATGGCTGAGTAATTTTAACAAATGAGTTTTCTCCTAATGCTTCACACACTTCTTTACTAAACCTAGCTGTTTTGAAGTTTTTATTGTTTGTCTTCCTTTACTCACATCAACATCATTGTATACAGTACCGAGGTCCTCTAACAAAGTCAAATAGAGAAGATGCAGGGCAATTGTATGTTGCCACAGGATGGATGGAAAGGCCAGAAGGAAAGGCCTTTATCCCAAAGAAAGTGATTAGTTTGATAAAAAAGAGCATTTGCTAGTTTGGTGAATTATTGAAATGAAGAGTCCTGAATCTGGGAAGCAACAGCAGGCACCAGCACAGGTTAGGGGTCATCCTGCCTGAAAGCAACACCATGGAGAAAGACCTTGTAGTCCTAGAGGACAGTAAGTTATCCATGGGACGGCAATGTGCCCTTGTGGCCAAGGAGACCAGTGGTACCCTGGGATGCATTAAGAAAACTGTGTCCAGAAGGCCTAGGGAGGTTCTCCTCACCTTCTGCTTTGCCCTGGTGACTCCATATCTGGAGTACTGTGTCCAGTATTGGTCTTCCCAATTCCTGAGAGACAAGGATCTACTGGAGGGAGTCCAATGGACTGCTACAAGGATGATTAAGGGATTTGAGTATCTCCTTTATGAAGAAAGACTGAGAGAAGTGGGGCTGTTTAATCTTGAGAAGGCTGAGAGGGGATCTTACTATCATCTAAAAATATCTGATGGATGGGTGTCTACTAGAAGGGGCCAATCTGTTTTCTGTGATTCACAGTAACAGAACAAGGAATAATGGGTATAAACCTGAACATAAAAGATGAGGAGGCTTCTTTACTCTGAGGGTGATGGAGCACTGGAACAGTCTCCCCAGACAGGCTGTGGAATCTCCTCTGGAGACTTTCAAAACCCACCTGGATGCAACCCCGTGTGACCTGCCCTAGGTGATTGTGCTTTGGCAGGGGGATGGGACTCGATGATCTGTAGAGGTCCCTTCCAACCCCTAACATTCTAAGATTCTATCAGGAAAGCCTATTGTTTAAAAATTGACACCCTAAATTCACGAGGCAGGACATAAGCAAATGAAAAGGTCACGTAAGGCTGTGCGATACCTTCACTGGGAGTTCTGAGTTTGAGGTTTTTGTAATTGCTTTTTTATGAAGCAGATAAGGTTTGCCCCTCAATCCTTTCCGAGGCTGCATTCACAGATAGACCGCTCATACTTGTAGAGCTGCAGACCACCTGCACACATCTCTTCCTCCCGGGAAGAACAGGTGAAGAACAGGAACTAGGTTTCTCCGACAAGTGTGGAGGGAAACAGGGTGTTCAATGAAGTCTAAATCTCTACTTCTATTACCATGTTTTGGGATTTCTCAGCTTTCCCAGCAGTAATTTATAGCAGCTCATTGTATAATCTCTTTCTTTTTGAGATCGCATTTTAAAGTGTCCTTTTGCTGCTTCCCCTCTATTCTTCTTGCCCATGGTAGCATCAAAGTATTTGAAGATGATGAAGTGGAATGTTTGATCTTTTTGTAGTGCCTCTGCCTGGATACAGTGCATTATCTTGTGTGTCACTAGATAATACCTGGGGAAAAAAAAAGAAGAGACCCTGAAAATATAAAAATAATCATATATGAAAGGATTTCATTTTGCCTCATCACTTCTGAACAAACTTAAACAGCTGCTGACAGCTCAAGAAAACTTTGAAAAATGTTCTTTTAGAAACTACTGCAACACATGGTATTTTCTGCATTTTTCAAGTCTCTTGCTCCTTCTTTCTGAAGGCATTTGCATGAGAATGGGAACTCTCTTCCCAGTAGTTTGCTGACTTCAGCTGTCCATGCTGTCCAGGTTTGGTTTGGGCTACTTGGGCAAGACTTTTGGTAGAGTTTGTTGCTTTCCAGTACTTCCAAAGCTTCTGAGTAGTCAGAGGTCAGGAGGGCAAGAAGTTTATGTCTCATTCCTGCAAGTTAGTGAAGTGAAAAGCCCATTGCAGTTCCCAAAAGTGGAATTACACTTATGAACTAGACCTGGCTATCTGGACTCTTCACGGTTAGATGGAGGCAAGATCCTCGTAAGTACTTGTGGGGCTCACTTCGGTAAAGCGCGTTGTCTGAGCCCCCAGGCTGATGCAGCAAAGCATTTACTTTCCTACTTAATTCCCAGAGTGCTGATTAGCTTTTGTAGATCTGGGCCAAACGCACTTCGTCTCACGCAAGACTGAGCACTGACTGTAATAATAAAACAAAGTGAACTTCCCACTGTCAAGCGTTGAGATCCCCGATACGTGTGGGAAGTTTTACCCTAATTCCATTTGTTTGTGCCTCTCTAAGCTTTCTGGTTGATAACCAAAAGGACTGAGAAAGCTTAAGAAAGGCTGCTCCCTTGTGGTTTTCCTAGCCAGGCAAGAATCAGAACTTCTCATAAAATCTGATATCGTGCGAGTTTTTAGTTCGAGTTGTTAATCCCTGGAAAAGCTCTGATGGTAAATGCATTAGAGAACTCAGTGGTACTCACCATGCTCCCAGGTGTTCAAATACTTTAGCAATTCTCCCAGGATTAAAACCTTGAACAAGCAATCGAGTCAATTATCTAAACTGTACAGCATCTGCTCAAGCAAAATTGAACCTCTGAACCTCATTACGTCTGTCATGTCCAGGGACGACCTTCACTGTGATTCTGGGGATGATTGCTGGAAGGCAGCTCCCCGATTCTGCCCACAGTCCAAGCTCACGAGAAGGGTCGATTCACAAGACTGACACAATCCTGGCAGGATGTTCTCTTGGGTCTCATCACTGCTACCAGCCATCAAGCTTTGTGTCACCAGACAGAGTCAGACTGGGCAATGCAGCAAAACTGGGGGCAGCATCATCCATGTCGATACTTTCAGAGATTGAGAGTTGAAGCCCAATCTCTGCCAACAACAACAAAACAAGAAAGCAATTGAATGCTCTGAAGTCACCAGTATTTTTGAGTGATGTCTGAGGGCCACATGATTTATTTTAGCAAACTGCTTTCCGCAGGTAAAGCCAAATCAGGGGCATTTATCCATGCAGATCTGCAAACCAAGCTGTGTAGACTGTGCGTAAAAACTAATCAGCATACCTGAATTAAATAAACAGTTGGAAACTGCAGGCTTGGGGACTTTGCAATACCATATGGAGTATTTCAGATGTAAATTACCAGCCAAAATTCAGCCCGGGTCACTCGTAACCCAAATTGTTGCGTACTAATAATTGTTCAGTGGCCTATATGAAATGGGGTGATTGACATGTCTACAAATTACAAACACAATTGCTGCTAATAGAGCTTCTCAGGGAGACTGGAAATTGCATGGGCATGGAGAATGTACTGCCAATTCATCCTCAAGGTGAACTCTTCATGTCAGAAAGAGGCACCTGGGGGAGCCGGGCAGTACTACTTTTCATGCTCAGACTGTTCTGATTAATTATTATCATTTATTATTTGCATGGTCCTCTATGGCAGTATCACCTTTAGGCTGCAATCTTAGATCATCCACTTTACCAGGAATGACAAACACACAGTTCCAGCATCAAATCATTTGCACTTACAAGTCCATCTATAAACTGCTCTAGAAAGCCAGACAGATCCCTTAGTACGATGTGAGGTGAGATAACTAGGAGGTACGGGAAATGAGTTCAAGTACTGCCTGAACTTTAAAACAAGGTCATAGCAAGGAATTTATTTTGCACCATGCCAGTCTGTACATCTCTGGAGCTCTGATACCCACCTAAGTGAGAGACACTCTATAAAAAAGCTACTTATTTTAGAGATTACTTTCTAGTATGGCTAAGGCTATTTTGGGGGAGAAATTTCAGATTTTAATCTTGTGTTAGTTTGGTTGGAGAAGAGCAAAGGAGCATTTCAATGCCTATAATCACATTCATGTGTTTAGAACCTTTTGCATATCAATAGAATAACCTCCCTGTGCTTAATTTATATTGCATCAGGAAGTTCATCTAGTGCAGTAGATGCTGATGTGTTTCCACACAGATTGAAACAACTGCATTCATTATTTATGTTGTTTTTACTTTGCTTTTCTTCATGCTTTAAACAAGCTTCAGGAATTACCTTTCGTACCTGTTTTACCAATTCTTCTGAGAAAACATACTCCTCCCATACTGGCATCACACTCCCATTATCGTGGCCCTTACAAATCTGCTAAAATATTTGCTAAAATAATTTAATCTAGCTGGTGACACAGGGCCACAAACAGCTGTCACGGGACAGATGCTACCTCCCTCATTACACAGCTTTGCACCATCCCTCAGCTCCAGCTCCCTCAGCTTTTTGTCAGAGCCACCCCAGGGAGCAGAGACATTATTGGTGTGAAACAAAGAAGGAAAAGAAGAGGTTGGGATTTTATTTGTTTCAGGGAATCATTGCTATGGTGAGAAGCTGTTGAAGCCAAAAACATCAGTCATTACAGAGCATTGGATTCTTCTACACTATATCTATTGGCATCTTGAAAATACCTTATGCATCTGAAAGGGACAGAAACAGTTCAATAGGTGGACTCTGAGTGCCCACACTGGAGTTGGCAGCATGTGAATGCAACTCTTCCCATGAATCAATGCCATTTTCTGAAAGAGTCTGGAATCAGGCTTTGCCTCTCAGTGGAAACACACATTGGTAAAGCAAGGATTATCCAAGGAAGCCTGATGCCTGTCAGTATCACTTTCTGCTCTACCCTGCAGCATAGACCCAAAAAAATTCCACTCCTATCCCAGGCAGTGTGGTTACAAGCACCTAAACCTTGAACATCCTCCAAAGACATATGGGTTCCTCACTGAACACTGTTGTCTTTGATATCATCATGATTCATAGAATCATAGAATCATTAGGGATTGGAAGGGACCTTGAAAGATCATCCAGTGCAATCCCTCTGCCACAGCAGGATCACCTAAAACAAGTCGCACAGGAACACATCCAGGTGGGTCTGGAACATCTCCAGAGAAGGAGACTCCACAGTCTCCCTGGGCAGCCTGTTTCAATGCTCTATTCCCCTCCCTGTGAAGAAGTTCCTTCTGATATTTATATAAGCATTGGATTTCAAGGCTTTACTTTTTGCTTTTTTGATGAGCTGGAACCTTTCAGGTGAAACAATGCCAGAAACTAGAAATAGACAATAAAGTCAACCTAAGTAAGATAGGAATGATTCCACCTAAATTGAATGTTTATGTGATTCTCTGCCCCCAGCCACAGAGCATTTACAGAGAGTTTGCCTGCATTAAGGTGTTGAACAGAAGCAAAAAGTGATCATCGCACTTGGAGAGTATCCAGGGAACAGAAAAGGGCCTGTTCCCTACCCTTTGCCTCATCCTGAATTGTGGGTAGGAGTTGTTGATGAAAGGGAAGGAGACCTCTCCCTCCCCTTCTCCTCAGAAGAGCCTCACTGTGAGACCTCAGAAGGTCCTCACTGTGAAGAAGTTCCTTCTGATATTTAGATGGAACCACCTATGTTCTGGCTTGCATCCACTGCCTCTTGTCCTATCACTAGACAACCTTGAGAAGAGCCTGGATTCACCCTCCTGACACCCACCCCTCGAGTATTTATAGACTAGCACCAAATATTCTTTATTTGTTTATCCTAGTATTTTTCTGAGCACTCAGTTTTCATTTTTTCATGTAGCTTGGAAAAAAGACTCCAAAACTCTGCAGCATGGCTTTACTGTCGTGTTAGTTTATTGCCTCAATTTCTGCTGGCTCTGTTGTCTTCTTCTTCTGACGAATTGACCAGCCTTCTATGCAGAATTATATAAATTAGAATTTCATTTGTCAAGAGCCCGTGTGGGCCAATAGATTACATTTGTGTGGAATCTAATCACTGTTTAGCTTAAAAAATTAAACGAACACCCCATATACTATGCTAAAATGATCCCATCATTTATGATTCTGCAACAGAACTGCTTGGAAGAAAATCGTAATTAGTGACAAAGAGCCATGTTCCTCTGGAGGAATGCTTATCATCCCAAATTTCTGCTGAAAGCAGCACAAGACAAAACGTCAGTGTTGGCTTTTACACTGAAAAAAAAAGAAGTCTTCTCACATCTATCAAAAACAAAGCCAGAAAATATTCAATACTTTGCCTGAAATACAGGGCACTGGGAAAAGGCACCAGGGCTGGGGCCATCATTCACAGTTAACTGTGTTTCACAGAATGTGAAGGGTTGGAAGGGACCTGAAAAGATCATCTAGTCTAGTCCCCCTGCCACAGCAGGACCATCCACAGCATGTCCAACAGGGACATGTCCTGGTGGGTTTGAATGACTCCAGAGAAGGAGACTCCACAACCTGTCTGAGCAGCCCATTCCAGTCCTATGTCACCCTCACAGTACAAAAGCTTTATTGTTTTGTGGAACCTTCAACAGTTCCACAGTGCCAGGGGAGGGTTAGGTTGGAGGTTAGGAAGCTCTTTCTCCCAGAAAGGGCGGTTAGACATTGGAATGGGTTGCCCAGGGCAGTGGTGGAGTCCCCATCCCCAGAGGTGTTTAAGGACAGACTGGCTGTGGCACTTAGTGCCCTGGTGTAGCTGATGTGGTGATATTAGGGCATGGACTGTGCTGGAGGAGCTCAGAGCTCTTTTGCAGCCTCAATCATTTTTTGATTTCCATGAAACCCTCTCCCTATTTAGGAGAAGCCTTTCTGTGTGAACATGTTCTTACGCTGTGTCAGACACTTCCCCAAGAACCAGACATATTTTGGAGAACTATAGGCAACACAGCAATAATAAGATCTATCTCAGTACATGAACTCCTTCTTCTCCTTAACCCCTTAAAAAGCAGTTCTTTAAAGAAGTTGTGTAGAAGAAGGCCTGGTATGCTCTGTTCGGCTTCCCATGTTCAGGTTTTGAGTGCACTGAGCTGTGCTTTAAAAAGGTGGATAACTGACCTGTTGGAGAGCAGTGTAGGAGAAAGGGACCTGGGGGTCCTACTGAACAGCAGGAATGACAATGAGCCAGCAATGTGCTCTCGTAGCCAAGAGGGCCAACAGCATCCTGGGGTGGATCAGAACAGGGGTGGTTAGGAGAACAAGCGAGGTTCTTCTTCCCTTCTACTCTACACTGCTGAGACCACATCTGGAGTATTGTGTCCAGTTCTGTGTCCCTCAGTTCAAGAAGAACTCTCTTATGAGGAAAGGCTGATGGAGCTGGAGCTCTTGAGCTTGGAGAAGAGGAGGCTGAGCGGGGACCTCATTCCTGTCTATAAATCTGTGAGGAGTGGGTGTCAGGAGGATGGAGCCAGGCTCTTCTCAAGGTCATCTGGTGATAGGACAAGGACACATGGGTGCAAGCTGGAACAGAGGAGGTTCCATATCAATATCAGAAGGAACTTCTTCCCAGGGAAGTTAACAGAGCACTGGAACAGGATGCCCAGGTGGGTTGTGGAGTCTCTTTCTCTGGAGATGTTCCAGACCTGCCTGGATGTATTCCTATGTGACTTGGGCTAGATGATGCTGCTGTGGCAGGGGGATTGGACTAGATGATCTTTTGAGGTCCCTTCCCATCCCTAGTGATTCAATGATTCTAAGGGGCTCTTTTCTTATAGCTTTGCTGAAAAACTTTTTGCCCTCAGTAAAATGTTGTCAGTAATGAAAGTCTCTGCAATGGCACGCTGTAAATAAATAAATAAAGACCCTAACTTATTTTCCCTTGCATTTACTTTTCTTTTAGATGCCAGCTACCAAAGGCAGTGCTTATTAGTTTTCCCTCTGACAAGAGAAAAATATAACATAAAACTGGAAATTTCAGATTTGATTTTATTACACTCTTATAGTTTAGGGCTTCTGCCATATAAGAAGCAGCAATTTTTTCCGTTTATTCGATAAAAGAAATGCATTTGCTTTAAGATGTGTTCTTGTATTTTACATTTGCTGGCTCATAAGCCACCTCAAATTCTTGAAGATGAAAACATAAATTGAAGTAGTGAACAAGGTCATTCCTCTGGCAGTCTTGCCAAATCCAAGCCATGTGGATAAATCATTATTGTAAGAAGTGGGAAACGGTTTTTTTTGTAAAGGAAAACATCTTGTCATTCAGCTTTCTGTAGTAGCCTTTCCTTTGTTTTGTTTTAGTGCAATAAGAGAAATGTGCAGAATGGCCTTGGAGGAATAAAACGACTTCAGAAAACCTGTGAAGTTAACAAATAAAGTTCAAAGATCATATGCTGTGGGGATTTGGGATTTTAGGGTCTATTCTTTACTTCACGGTTACTCTGTTGAAGTACATTTTAAGCGTGGACTCAGTGCAACTCTGTGTGCAAGGGTTTTAATGCTCCAACTGACTCTTCTGTATGTATTGTCTGAGGTGTTCAGATCAAACACTCTCCTCCGTACAAGTGCTGCCACAGTAGCCCTAGTCTGATGTTGGGGTGGCCAAGACATGAAACAACTTTAGAGATGCTTTCAGTTGTGACAGCAACAGTTTGAGTCAAATCTATGAGTTTCAGAAGCTTGTAACCTGCTCATCTATAGATTCTTCTGCTGAAACAGTTAAGAACAACCTCATTAGGATGATCAGATGGCAACGTTAACCTCAGGCATGGATGGTGGAATCAGTTTCCTGCTTGGCATTTAGGACCTAATTAAACCTGAAAAACCCTGATCCTCACAGGGCTGTGGGTGCTTAACTTACACTTCAGTAGTTCTGCAGGAGTGTCTTATACAACTCTGAGGAGCCAGGTATTTGTTTTTCACATCTCAAAGTGTATCTGCATAGAACTGTACAGTTGGAAAAGACCTTTACAGAATCACAGAAATACTGAGGCTGGAAAAGACCTCTAAGATCATCCAGCCCAGCCCATGACCTAATGTCACCACATCAGCTAGACCATAACATTAAGTTCCACATCCAGGCTGTCCTTAAACACCCCAGGGATGGGGATTCCACCACCTCCTTGGGCAGTCCATTCCAGGCTCTGAGCACCCTTTCCATGAAGAAGGGATTCATAACACCAAATCTAACCTTCCCTGGTTCATCTTCAGGCCCTGGACTCTTGTCCTATCACTGGTTGCCTGGGAGAAGAGCCTGACCCCTACCTGACTACAACTTCCCTTCAGGGAGTTACATAGGATGTATAAGATGCCTCTGAGTCTCTTCTTCTTCAGGCTAAACACACCCAGCTCTCTCAGCCTCTCCTCATCAGATTTTCCCTCCAGTCCCTTCCCCAGTCTCATTACTCTCCTCCTTACCTACTCCAGCACCTCAATGTCTTTCCTGAAGTAAAGGGCCCAGAACTGTCCCCAGTGCACAAGGGGAAGTGTCACCAGTGCTCAGTACAGGGGGAGAATGCCATCCCTAGTCCTGCTGGCCACACTCTTCCTGACACAGGCCAGGATGCCATTGACCTTTTGTGTCACCTGGGCATCCTGCTGGCTCCTGTTCAGCCAGTTGTCACCCAGTACTGCCAGTTCCTTCTCTGCCAGGCTGATCTCCAGCCACTCTTAAGATTATCAAGTCCAAATGCACATTACAAGTTAGAATTTTCCTATCTGTAATATAGACCCAGATAATTTCTCTGTTTCACAAGGACATCCTGAGGATGAGATGTACTGACAATAGTCAAACACTGGATGACTCTGACTTTAAGGCTGAAGCAGTAACTTTTATAATTTTTAAATTATTAGAAAGTTAGGGTAATGGAGCACTGGAACAGGCTGCCCAGGGGGGTTGTGGAGTCTCCTTCTCTGGAGATGTTCCAGACCCACCTGGATGTGTTCCTGTGTGACTCAGTCTAGGTGATCCTGCAGAGGCAGGGGGATTGGACTGAATGATCTTTCAAGGTCCTTTCCGATCCCTAAGGATTCTATGATTCTATTGCAGAAGCTCTGCAAAAAGAGGTTGTGAAGATGAACTGGGAGCACAGAGGTTGGAATAAGAGCTCCACAATAAGTTTACTAAAAGGGAAAAACTACCTTGCAGAAAAAACACAAGTAGTAAATGGTTTGGGTTTTTTAACTTCCCTTTGCAGGCTGATTTCCATTCTGCAAAAAAAAATGAAGCTTTCCTTAAACCCACAGGAGAGAATGAGCAAAGCCAGTGCAATAATCACCCGTAAGTCTCCTCAGGGCTTTTTTCATACATAAAGTTTCTCAGTCATAAAATTCAAAAGCTCAAATTTGATTAGGACTACCTCCAAAAGGATTCAGTACTTCTGTTCCTGAGGTTTTTTTCCTGCCTTTCTTTTTTTTCCAAATTAACGTGCAGAGGCATTTTTTGTAAAGACAGATACTCTAAATTAAGTCAGCGATGCCAGACACCGTGCAGCTGACAGTGTCTCAGGAAGCACAATGCGGGGCCGAACTCTGGTCTTGACATACTGCATGGAACACAGATAATGCAATAATATGCAGGGCATTTCATCCAAGGATCACAAAGCTTTGATGGAAGGGCAGAAGTTGGTAATAAGATTTCTGGTTTACAACAGAGGAAAGTGTGCTGAGATGTTGGAAGGGAGGTTTATTCATACAGAATTTCTTGTAGGCATTGTCAGTGTCACCTACCTACTACTCTGAAGTAGACCAGAGCATTGCCTGGAGCTACAAAGTCTTTCCTAATAAAAAATATCAGGTTTCTGGGTTTTGAGAGAGCATGAAAGTCTTTAGCCTCTGGGCCAGAGGCACTGCAGAGGTACTCTGGTATTAGGTATGTCAGCTGTCGGACAAAGGGTTCAGGAGCCACTGTTCAGCAAAACTGACACAGTGCATGGGAGATCTATGACACCTCAATATCATAGAATCATTGAATTATTAGGTATCAGAAGGG
>VZRI01008355.1:232662-244212 GCA_013397515.1 Upupa epops | reverse complement strand
ACTCATGCTAATTTTACTGTCCACCAATACCCCCAAGTCTCTTTCTACCTGACTAGATGACCTCTGGAGGTCCCTTCCAGCCTGGAACATTCTGTGATTCTATAATTCTATGGTGATACTGTGCCTGTTTGAAATACATGAAAATGAAAATGTTTGTTTTTTTTTTTAAGAGGGGAGGTGGAAAGCTGGGTAGGAAAGAACTTGCAAGTTAGGATGCTAGTTTGGCCTGCCATNGGGTGACCTCATCAATGTCTATAAATCTGTGAGGGGTGGGTGTCAGGAGGATGGAGCCAGGCTCTTCTCAAGGTCATCTGGTGATAGGACAAGGGGCAATGGGTGCAAGCCGGAACAGAGGAGGTTCCATATCAATATCAGAATGAACTTCTTCTCAGGGAGGGTACCGGAGCACTGGAACAGGCTGCCCGGGGGGTTGTGGAGTCTCCTTCTCTGGGGACATTCCAGACCTGCTTGGATCTGGTCCTGTGCAACTTGGTCTAGGTGATCCTGCTGTGGCAGAGGGAGTGGACTGGATGATCTTCTGAGGTCCTTTCCAATCCCTAATGATTCTATAGGAGAGTCACTCCTTTTTGTGGGAAAGCAGATGTATCCAATGGAAATGAGTAAGTTTTCCTAATCAAAATGTGCTGTGCCCTTTAGGTGGCAGAAGCTACAGGACAGGATTTTGTTGATTCTGGGGGCAATCAATAACTAATTTTAAAAGACTTTTTATAACAAAGTTGGCTTCCCACCTGGAGGACAGTCAGTCTCCCTGAAAGGATGATTAATCTTTGCCTTTGTTGAGCTGTGGAAGCTTTCAGGCTCAATAGGGATCAGGCTGAGGAGAACACTTAGGCATTGTCTTAAGCCTGTTCTATTCAGCAGAGTATCTTGTTGAGTCTATTGCAATCACTGGGATTTAAAGCTAAGCAAGAGTTTCCACGTTGTCTCAACGTTGGACTCTATTTTTGGGGGCTTTGTGACGTTTCTGCAGCAAAGTTGTGTGTTTCCTCGGTGGCAGTGGTTTTGCGTTTACCTTAGCTGCACTGTTGTGCATGAGGCAGCAACAAGAAAAACAATGCTGGCTTTTATATGGGCTTATCAGAAAGTAATGTGAACCCCAAAATGAGCACTTACGTAGCTCAGTCATGTGTGTTATCTGTTAATACGTTCCGTATGGGTTGGAAAATAGAAGGAAGCTGAGGAATCTCCTTGAAGCTGCAAAGTGAGGAGCAAGTGCTAAAATAAGGGTCAATCCACGTAACACCAGCTGTTCAGAAAGGAAATGTTGTGGCCATTATGCTATATGAGAGCCTAATAGACAAGGTTCTATAAACAGTGTCAGTGGGAGAGCCCTCCAATTCCTAGTGCTGTTAGCACCACTTGGATAGCACAGATGTTAGTATAATGTACATGGTTGTGTTGTAGAACCTTCTGTTAGTTCAGGGTCTGGTGTGGAAGCAGGATATTAAAATGATAAACATAAATGCATCCTTGCAGAACAGTGAAAATTATCTTTTATTACTGCTGGATCAGACAAGAGTCAGTAAATGGTTTGTTTATTCAAAGAAGGAACTGCACTTGACTTTTGTTTCTCCAATAGCGCCTGAAACAAGGATTTGATAGATTTGAGAGCATCTACTTGCTATCCAGCACATGAAGAGCCAGAGATGCTGGCTAGTGCAGCTCTGGGTGGTTAGTGCTGATAGGCTTTCAGAGCACATCCATAAAGTTATGTGTTGTTGAAAAGATATACCACAAGGAATTGACTTCTCTGCTGCAAATGTTTGTAAGGTCTAGGTGTCAATATGAACAGTTAAGCACAGTTAACCTCTGAAATGTCTGGTTTATCAGCTCTGTACATGGCAAACTGTCCAGGGAGTCTAGAGTTACCCTGCTCATGAATGTGGCTGTCAAATTTTAGTTTGACGCTCTATAACTCAGTCTTTAGAAACACCAGAAGCAAGAGCTGTACTGGATGATGGCCATTTACAAGATCCTTGATAGTAGGAGAGTTTCTGAGTGTTAGAGACAGCGCTACAACCATGGTTTAAAAACAGATCTGTGCCAAGGGTCTTGTACAAAACCCGTGCTGAGGTTGTTGATGGTAACTCGGGATATTTTACTACATGTTCTGTTTTGAAAGATCTTTGGCAGGGGTATTTCTTGTTTTTCACAAACGCATCTAACTGTAGCAGTGATGCATCATTATGAACATACTGAAAGGTATCTGGGACACCACTGTATTAAATGGGTCAGTGGCCCTCATCAGGTAATCTCAGCATAAACAACAGGAGATTTGGTTTTAAAAATGAACATTTTTATATTGATTTAACTCAAAAAGGAATTGAATACTTTCTACTGTATGGGATATCTTTTGTTAGTCTCAAAGAGGAAGCATTGGGGAACTCTTAACTAGAATTTGCTGCTGATGACAAAAAACCCCAAGTGTGTGGCTGTTCAGGTAGCTAAAAGGCCCCTTTGACTTTTGAGTGATACTGTGGTGATACAGAATTTCCCTGCTGTCTGAAAAGCAATTGCTTTTTCTGCCAACGTGAGCAACTTGCTGTTGTGCAGCCTTGAGGATCCTTGAGGATCTGCAGGGAATGGCTTGACACTTGTGTTTGTTAATTGTTTGAGTAAGATTTTGAAATGGGCATCAAATGATCTGTATGAGATGGATGCTCAGAGTACACTTAGGAGCTCTCAAATTTCAAATTACCCATCCTGTGTTAGGAAAAACATCACTATAAAATGTCATTTTGAAATAGAAATTGAATCTTCATGTACATAGTAGATGTGTTGAAGGCATAATTCAAACACAAACTATTTTACTGCTTGCAAGGCTGATAAATGATTGCTGCATGTTAGGTGTGAGGAAATAGAAGCTTAACACGATCCTCTAATCCTTCAGGAAGGAGTGTTGAAAGACGAATTGATTATCTCAAAATACGGACCCTTAATAACTTGGTTGTTTAAGTAAATGCTGAGAACTCCTGCAGGTATGATGATCAGTAGGGGTGTTCTCAGGACATTATTTTTATCACCCAATTTGCATCGCGATCTGTTTAATGAAAACTTACTCTGTACTAATGCAGGAATATGGCAGACTGCGTTCACTTTATGCTTCTTCCCTTTGGTTTGTTAACCACTGAGTAGTAATCGTGTTTAGTGCGGCTTTTGAATCAGAGACTCGCTTAGTTTAGTCAACATTTGTTTCAACTTCATCTGTGTCACAGCATACTTCATTGCAAGAAAAGTGCATATTCATTGCTAAAAGTAGTTTTTAAACTGCCTATCGCTTCCCTGTTTGAGCTTAAAACAACTTGTGGTCACTCTCTGTTAACAAGCTCTTTGTGGCTTCTTGGAAAGGATTATAGCTTGTTCTGAAACAGCACTTGTCGTAAGATGTGTCATATCACAAACAGAAACAGGGTAGTTTTGTCAAGTTTTGTTTACAGTGTAGATGCTATGAAACGTGGTCTTGTTCATCTACCAAGTGACCAAAGGCAAACACACATGGATGGATATCTTTACTACAACATTTTCTCCATACTTTTCTTATGATTTACCCTATCCTAGCGTCATCCTGGATTAACTAGCTAAACTCATTAATGACTTTGAAACGTATTGTTCCTTTTAAAGGGCCTATTTCTTATGATACCAGTGCACCCCATTTCTAGGCTGCACATGTGCCTTGTCCCGCTGCTTAGTGAAAATCTTTCTGTTGCTACAGTACCTGCCAAGGGTTTGGGGGATGTGTGGGGAGAACTGATACCAAACTCTTCATTATGATCTTATAGCCACCCCCACATCTGGCTACGAGATGCTATTTTGAGTATAGGTACTTCTGGTGTACTTTGTGTATTCTCTCTGAAAAATGGAGGCTGAGAAGCGTAAGCTATGATGCTAACTGAAAGTGATGTATGGTGATATATGTAAGAGAAGTGTCCATTTTTCTTAGGTCTTATTTTTGTTAAGCAAATGGAGAATAAAGACCAGATACAGAGGACTGGGGGATTAGTAGTACTTCTTTCTGGATCTAAACTAGAACAGACTGAGACTCCATCCTCATAGGACGTTCTCACGTAATCCAGCCTTCTTTTCTGTGCTGCCCTACTTTGAAAGCTCTAACTTTCATCCCACCAAAAGGAGTATGAATGAGAAAGGGGGAGTGCTGCTGGTCCATTGCTGATTGCACAGAATCATAGAATCATCATGGTGGGAAAGGATTTCCAGGATCATCAAGTACAGCCCTCATCCTGACACCTCCCTAATCCCTAGACCATGGTCTCAAATGTTCTGTCTGCTCACTTTTTAAACACCTCCAGGGCAGCCTGTTCCAGTGCCTAGCCATTCTCTCAGTGAAGAGCTTCTTCCTCACACCCAATCTAAACCTCTCCTGATGCAACTTGAGGCCATTTCTCTTCATCCTATCATTAGTAGTTTGGAAGAAGAGACCAGCACCAACCTTGCTACAACTTCCTTTTAGGTAGTTGTAGAGAGCAGTAAGGTCTCCACTCAGCCTCCTCTTCTCTAGGCTAAATAACCCCAGTTCCCTTAATAAGGCCTGGTTTCCAGACCTCTCCCCAGCCTCAATGCCCTTCTCTGTGCACACTCCAGCACCTCAATTTCCTCCTTATACTGTGGTGCCCAAAACTGGACACGGCATTCAAGGTGTGGTCTCACGAGTGCAGAGTCCAGGGGCACCATCACCTCCCTACTCCTGCTGATTGCACTGTTCCTGATTCTGGCCAAGATGCCGTTGGCCTTCTTGGTTACCTGGCCACACATCTGGCTCCTGTTCAGCCGGCTGTCAACCAACACCCTCAGGTCCTTTTCCACCAGGCAGCTTTCCAGCCACTCTTCCTCAGGCCTGTAGCACTGCTGAGGGTTGTTGTGACCGAAGTGCATGACCCAGCATGGATGTGTGTAGCCTGTGTCACCATGATTAGGACACATACAGTGCCACAGGAGATACACAGTGTTCTGATTGCTGCTGTGTTCTCTTGGCATCTGCTGTTTTCAGTAGTGGGCTAATTATAAGGGGGTAATGACAGTACTTCTATGGCAGATATCAGAAAACATTTTAAAAATATGGAAAATGACTGCAAGTTCAAGATTATTTTTTCTGCCTTTTTAAAAAAATAGCTACCGTGGTTATATCTAGACAGCAAAGACAGCTTTAAGACAAATTGGCACACTGTAGGAGTAATGCAGTTACACTGACAGGAAAACAGAGATTCTTCAGATACAATTTGAGTGGTAGCAGGACGAGCAAGCTGCAGTCTAGGAGTTTGCCTTGGGCTTTTTCATGCATGTGTAGGCACTACTATTTATGGGGATGCCTTCTTCTGGGGTATCCTGGAATTCCTGAAGATCCCAGTCTGATACCTGTGAGTAGACACTGGAGTAACTTCTTTATCTGCCCCTGACAGCTTGAGGTGTGATTTCAGGTTCAGTCACTGTTTGGTCACCTTAGCTGATAGGATTCTTACAGATTTAAGATTCAAGAACTGAGCCTCCAGATAAGTGAAATGACTCTGCGGTTTTCATCCCTCCTTTCTAATAACTATTTCAATAACTCCTCAAGGCTCTCCTGTGCTGGAGTTTTTTACAGAAGAGTAATTCCTCAGAGAGCGTATGGGTTATAGACAGGCTTTACAAACCACAGATTACAGATGTTCACCTCTGCAGGAAACACTAAGGAAGGGAGAAAACAATTTCTTATCTCCTATTATTTTTAAAGAGAGGAGAAGCCAGATCTTGTCCTTGACCTTGGTTCTGTAGTGTCTCCCCAGTGCCTTTCTTCTGGGAACAGCTTTTTTCACAGTTTGTTGCCCAGGTACCCCCTTCCTATTCTGTCCTGTCCCAAGCAAGCAGCTGCCCAGCTGAGCAACAGTACAGCTGCTTCCAAGAGATTGGGGGAGACTGGAGGAATTTGTATTTTGAAACCTTCCCCTTTGACCTTCAAATCCTGTAAATTAAGAAATCATGGCCTTCAGAGCTGTATCGGGTGTTACAAAGAGAGAGGGCAGAGAGCACTATTGTCTACTGGAAGATTTGGTTGTGTTTTCTGTATTGGTTATGTCTAGCACAAAAAGTCCTTTTACCCTCATTCCCAAAGCAGAAAGGATGAGGACGTTTAAAACAGGCTAGCAAAAAGCAATGCTTTAGTTTCACACCATTATCTCTTTTCTTTATTTTCCCTCCTAACAGTTGAGTTTTGAGCTAAGAAAAACTATCTTCCAATTGCAAGCTAGCATTTTGGAGCAGGCTGGACGTATCCGCTCACCTTAAGCTGTAAAAGACGCAGCTGTGAAATCCTGGGAGTCCCCTTGCCCATGCTGTTTTGGGCACAGCATCATCTCACTGTTGTGCAAAAGAGCCTGGAGGTTGTGGAGATAGAAGCTGTGCAAATTGTGATCGTAGGATGAAATTGGAAGTTACGCCTGCTACAACATGTGTACAGCACCAGGGCTGTTTGTGCACGTTTGCAAAAGTGAAAATGAGACCAACTCACTTTTAAAGAACAGTAGCTTCTGTCCTCCCTTGTGTAATGTAGAGGAAACTGCTTTTTACTTTAGAGCTGGGCTGAACACAGCATGTTTTGCTGTGACCTCTCCTTTGCAGCATACGCACAGCAAGGCATTTCCCAGATGCTCCTTTCTGATTTCCAATAAAAAGCCGAGATGTTCTGTGGCTTGCAGCAGAGACGTGGAGTCTTGCCAGCAAGAATCTGCAGCAAAGGGTCACTTAGTTTGAGTCTGGTTTCCAGAGAGATTTTGTGTTCAGGGGGAGAATCATCAATAAGGGAGGCTGCAGTATTTATTTCCTTGTTTTCTTTTATTCAACCATAACTTTTCAGGTTGCTGCTGCAATTTCTATTTCAGAAGGTTTAGTATGAGCACTGACTTCCCTTTTTTGGCTGATGCAGCAAAATGTATAATTGCTGTTAAAGCTTTGTGCAGTGACCTGCTCTACATAAAGCACCACTGACGGGACAGTATTAAACTTTTCACAGCAAATTTTTTCTCTGTTTTGCTAAGAAAATGCCTCAGGTTTCTCATATGAACCTTGGGTTGTTACTGGTCTTCTCTGCCCCTTTGAATTATTTCTTTTCTTTGCAGATCTGTAATTATTTAGAGGAGTTTTGATAAAATGCAGTAATGAAATCTTGCTCTCCAGCTGGAAGAGCTGATTTAGATTTACATCAATGTAGTAGCAGTGCTACAAAAGTTAATGAAATAAACACTGCTTGTTATGTGTGTGTGTATATATATAAATAAAATACATGTGTGTGTATATACATATATATAAGTGTGTGTATATATACAAACATTCCAGTAATCAAATAATTTATATAAAATCCAGAGTCCCAGTTGTCCCAGTCCGCGTTTCTCATGGATATTTGGTGGGACATGGATTTGTTTTATTGGAAATGACTTAATCTGACATGACTTGTATCAGTTCATGGCAGTATGCTGGGACTGATAAATCCTTGTGTTTATATTACACCACCCATTCACTAAGTATGTGCTTTATGATATGAAGATAACTGTGAGCCCCAGAATTGAACCAAGAATATGTTGCTTTGGTAGCAGAAAGCTGTTGATCATTGATTGATATTTTCTTTTAATTTGGGAGTTAGTTATAATGGAGTTGGATTTGATCCTTTATTAAAGGCAACGCAGTTCTTCAAGTCATTGTTTGTCCACTCATCCTCTTTCCAAGGAATGTTGTTCCCAGAAATGTGACAGATGGGGAATATGTGACCCATCAGGACTAACATGCTCTCTCAGATACTTATTTATCTGCTTCCATGCCAGTGCCTGGGTACTTCATGCTGTGCTTTTATTCTCACAGTAGGGTGAGGCTGACAGTGCTGTTCCACCTGATTTGCAGTCAGAGACACTCAAACCACAGAGAAACCACTTCAGGTCACGTAATTTTAAGCTGATGATAGGTTCCAGGCTCAGAGACTTAGCTGATCTTCACTGTCTGACCTTGGGCCTTGTTACGGGCTTGCCAGCCAGAGAGCTCAGGTGGCTGTTGTGGAGCAGGGGAACCTGAGTTATACAGATACCAAATACATATTCTAATGCCTCTAATTATACTGCCTGTATATGGTAGGAGATGGACTTGCCTTGTTTCACTGTTGCTGCTGGCACACGATGACTGAGAATATACCCTGTATCACGTGGTTGCTGTAGGAAGGGTTGGAACCTGCAAAGCATGAATATTTGGTGTCTCAAGATCTGAAATTCTTGTGAAGAGATGAGCCTAATGTCTAGCTCAGGCGTTTCAGACCCAAAGCAACTCACAATTTACATGTCTAGTAAGCTGGCTTGATCTCGGTCAGAAGCATTGAAATATGCTGCCTGTAAAGGTATTGCTTTTGCTTGAATTTTCTATTCTGGTCTCATGAGTTGCTATAAAGGATCTCCTTCCTTTGTCACTGAGAAGCCTTGTTTGTGTTGTATATATCCAAAGGACAAAGCTTGCAAGCAATTCCTTGCAAGACAATGGAAGTCAATTACTCAGTCTTGACCTACAATGCCAAATTGAGGCCAGTAAGACCAGCACCGTAATTAGCTTCACTTAAGAGCGCAATCTGGAAACAGCAGTTAGTGGTAGTTGTATTCATTTAAATGGCTGTGAAGGCAGGATTGGAAAGAGTGAGTTCCAGTCACTGGACCAGTCTTGAAAACATGTATTTGCTCTCTAGTAAAGGGCAGAAACTTGTGCTTCAGGTCAGTTTCAGAAGATGTGGAACTTAACACGCTAGGGTATCCTCCACAAGAGAATTGGACAGAACAGAATGTGGCAGGTACAGGTTTTACACTACGCTGTATCAATTGACATTTGCCATTGAAAGTCTGTCCTGTCACCTCTTCTTCAGTTGACATCAGGCCCATAACAGGCTGACAAGATCTGAGAGGGAATTCTCCTCATAGTAATTGCTAGCACTTGTCCCACTGTTTGTCTCATATTTTCTCCCTTTCTCATTGCATAAACTGTTTCCGTGGTTACCAGTTAATAGCTAATAGTCTAGTTTGAAAGAATAGTAACTTCCACTCCAGAAATAGTATTCCATCTAAGTGAACTTAGATGAGGTTCACTCAAGGCAAGGCATTCACCAAGCTCTGATTGAAACGGAGCTGCTAATTGAAATATTGGCATTGCCAGCGTCATTCTGTTCACCAGAATAGGCTGAAAAGCTGCTCAAGGGGAATAGTTGAAACAAGGCTACCAGGGGAGGAGGTAGTATTAAAAACTTCAAGCTTGCGTGGAAGAATTCAGCTGTTTTCTTTGAAGACTGGGGTGGTGATGGTGGTAAGAACAAAATCACAGCTGCAGTGTTAGTTCAACTGGACTTGGAGCAGAAATTATTACTTGAAATATTTACTATCCTCGATTCCCAACTCTGCTGCTCCCCTAATTACATAGTGGGCTTTCTGGCTATTAACATTGTATTTTTATAATGCAGAAAGGTAGAAACGTTTCTTCACTAACACATTTAAGAAGGAGAGTAATACAAGAGTTCATGAAGTGCTGGTACTTTTTCCATAGCAATTCATTAAAGAAGGGGAGGAAACTGGTGTAGTAAATATGAGCAAGGTATCTGTTACGTTGCTGCATGACCCGAATAAAGGTCATAATCCTGGCTGGGAAGATGCCATAAATTAGGAAAGGAAAAGCACTCCAGGAAACAGAATTAAAACGATGAGGCTGATTCCCAGTGACAGTGAGCGATGTATGTGTAGCAGCACTCAGCCCTTTGCAGGCTGAAGGCAGAAGCATGAGTGGAGAGGTGCATTTTCTCTGAAATGTTGTGATGAGCATCGCTAGTCTGAGAACACTGTTACAAGGAGGACAACTTTTTACTGCTAGGATGGGATGTGTAAGGGAAATTCAAAGGAACATCGTTTTGATTGGGAGCATTCTGGGTAATGCTTCCCACTTCAAACAGTGCCATCGAGACTTGGTCTTGTTCTGGCGTCTGTCTCTGTTTCTGTTGGGGCCCGAAGCTTCCCCCAGACACAGCTGAAGAGAAAGTTAAAAGTTTTTTACGGAAGCCAAATATGGAGCAATAAAACCTGTATTACCACAACGAAACACAGTAAAACTGACACAAACCTTTCCTGTTCTCTCCAAGCTCTGCTCAGGGATGTGGGATCAATTACCGGTGCCAGATATTTTGTGTCCCTGACTGAAATGCAGACACTTTAGTCATTTCTGTCTACTCATTATATCTTTACTTTGCATGCAGAGAGTAATTTCTACTAGAAGTAATGGGAATAGAAACAAATAATGCTGGCTCCTTTTTTCTACAGATGCACTTTCCCTGGATGGAAATGTTTGTAGTATATGTTGCTTATTGTCATTCGCATGCAAAGTCAGACTGAATGGTTTGGTTTCCCAAAACATGAATCAGAATTGCTTTCTGTTCATTCTTTTTGCTTGGATTGTGTTCTTTCTTGGTTTAAAATAGCCAAGTTATTGTTGCCTTGTGCTCACTGAATGGTTTATACACACTCAGGTTCTTGGAAAGAAAAGCTCAGGTGGTCTGAAACACTCTGTGGAACTGAAACTGTGAACAGAATTCCCTCATCTTTACATGGCAGCCTCAGTAGGAAAGAGATAGTAGTTGATGGGAGAGACTTAAAGCGCTGCTTTGTAACAGGCTGTGTTTAAACAAAGCGGGATAGTGATGTTTTACGTGAGCATAAAACGGGAATTAATACCTTTGTATAACGATGACAAGTGTCTGAGCACGCAGATTTATGTACAAGAGAAAATACTCTTTTTGTCTGTGTTTAAATAGTATTTTTTTTGTTTTACAGTGGCACATCCTCAGGAGCCTCATCACCCCTCTGAAAAGCCCGTCATCCACTGCCATAAATGTGGGGAGCCATGTAAAGGTGAAGTACTCCGTGTTCAAGCCAGACACTTTCACATCAAATGCTTCACCTGCAAAGGTAAAACCTTGATATTCATCTGTTAGGAACCACGGGATTGTTTAGGTTGAAAAGGACCTCTAAGACCATCAAGTCCAACAATTAACCCAGCTGTCCCAATCCCACTGCTAAATCACATCCCCAAGCACCACTACGTAACCTTCAAACACATCCAGGACACGTGTTTCACTTCCCTCGGCAGCTTATTCCAATGCTTAATGACCCTTTCAGTGTAGAAGTTTGAGTCCATTTGTGCAAATGTACTTTGACCCAGTGATGAGCACTCACACTTCCTGCAACTGGCGGTTACGGGATATTCTCTCTGCTCAGTATCTGCAGAATTGGTGGGTGGGGAGGGTAAGGAATGGAAGGTGAGATCACACATGTACAAGCAGCCAGGTTATCAGCACCATGCAGAACAAATTGACTATGCAAAGGCCTACAATTTAATTGAAACTAATGATTATCTGCATTGTATTGGAGGAGTGGGGAGAGTGACTGTGTCTCCACTAGAAGACTCAAAATAGTTCCTTCTGCTCTATCTACTTCTATTCATTCTTTTTCTTTCCTACTGCTCAAGGAGTATAAGCTA
>VZRI01008355.1:221040-232620 GCA_013397515.1 Upupa epops | reverse complement strand
CATTTTAATATTATTTTCAATTTTATCTTCTTGACATGGTTCTGTATAGACAGTTTCCCATATTGCCCAGGTAGTGAATTGGGCTATCATTAGAGTCTGGCTGCTGTAACGACTTTTTTCTGTTTATTTGGGGAACAGTGGAACAATACTAAACAGGCAAGATGAAGTGCTTTGTGGAGAGTCACGAACCTGAGCAAGAGCAAGGAGTTGGATAAACTTGCATGGCTTCTTTCTAACTGTTAATAACAATCTCTACCTTTCACTAGGGACAGTTAGGAAAATTAGTCTCCTTTTAACTGATTTGGTGGCTGAAAACAAATACCTGCATTCAAAAAATCCCACTGAGAAACCCACTGACGATCTGTACTGACAGCCAAGAGAAGCAAGGAGGGTGGTCACTGGTGAGCATGCACTGTGATGTGGGGGAACCTGAGCCCCATGTTTCAGGAGAGGTGCCTTCAGCGAGCAAGCAGTGCAGAGGATCATTACAGAAGGGGACAGGGCAGGAGAGGAAGGTTTTCTGTAGTTGCTGTGCTGACCCTGGCCTGCAGAGAAAGCTGAGTGGCTGAAAAATTGTTCGTTACTGGCTTTTCTTGTGGTTGGGTTTTCCTGAGTTCAAGCAGTGGTATGTGTGCTCACACACATGCTGTTGATGTGTGCATGTGTGCATATCTATACATACTGGTGTGTGGTTAGTGTAAATGTGTGTGTATATATATATGTATGTATGCATGCATGCACACACTCATTTGCTGTGGGCCTCCCTTTTGCTGGGCTCTCAACTTATGGAGCCAGGTCTACATCCCTAACTGGTGGAGAGCTGGAATTCTCTGGGCATTCCCCATTTTTAAGCATCCTTTACTCTCTAGGTCTCTACATCCATAGGACGTCTGATGTTCCTGCTACTTCAGGCCTCCCCACATGATCCTCCCTTTCTCTCTGATGGCCCCTCACGTGAACTTTCATGCTTTTGGAGTGCCCTGACTTTTTGGGCCCCACTTCTTATGGGCTGGGATTTTCTGGAACCCTCACTCTTCTCGAGTCCTCCTTTTTTCTTCATTTGTTTTGGGGCTGTGCTTGGGAAACTCTGTATTGGCTTCACAGACTCACTGTCCTCAGCCTCCGAAGGCTTCAGCCTCTGAGATATTTTGAGGTGTATCCAAAAGTTTTGGGCCACTCCAGCTCTCTACAAGCCTCTGCTCTGTGAGAGTCACCTTTTTATTGGCTTCCAATGCTCTCAGACATCCTGCTCTTTCTGGGCTCTGCTGTGTCTGAGCTTACAATCTTGTGTGAGACTTTGAGCCCTTACCATGCATCTACTGTGAGCCTTACCACCAGGTGTGGGTATCTCTGTTTCTATATTCCTGTTTATATTTGCCTAGAAGCTGCAAGGAAGCTGCATGGTAGGCAGCTGGATTGCTGGCAGAGCTTTGTCTTCTGCCTGCCCCAGTTCTACAAAGGAGGTCTAAGGCTTTGCGTTGTGGAACTGCCTTGGGAGTGGGGATAGCCCTACCCATGCTCTCTGCAGCTCCAGCACATACCTGTGAGCACTCTGTGGCCACAAGGACTTGCTCTGATGGGTTGTCTGGGGTTTGTTTGAAAAAAAAAATAAAGAAGGGTTAATGAAGCATTAAATAATTGCTCTCTGTGAAATCATCACCTTTGAAGATGGGTGCTCTGAAGCAAGAGGCAGTCCTGCTCCTTCACACAGTTTGTTTAAGGGACAACAATACAGAGCTGGTTGAGCTAAGTAACCACAGCACGTAGGATGAAAGGTGAGAATATAAAAAAACAGATTGGCCCACGTGAAACAAGGGGAGGGCTGATCCTGTACAGTCACTGTCTGCCACATTCAGACCTACCATAGCATAGGAGAAATACAGTGAAAGGGCTTCAGGTTTGAGAGGACCGTGGTGGAGCTGGAGGTGAGCATGCAGTGTGGAGTAAATTGGAGTAACTGAGTAACAAGAATGGAGTAGCAGAATCTATACTACAGGTTTTTCCACTTTCTTTAGACCTATTCTTTTCTTTAAAAGTCCCTATCTTTGCATAAGCACAACGTCCAAACTTCCAAAAATGCATCAAGCCAAACCCCTCAGTTTCAGTGATATTTTTCATGTTTCAAATGCGGGTGGAATAGTGTAGTAGTGTGATTGCTACAGCTCTGTTCCTCTGCTTCTTAAATGGATGGGACACAGAGAAAATCAGAAATATAATTAGAAATGATTGTTTACTTATATAACCAAGGGGGGGTTTTAAAAGTCACCTGAGTTATTAGCACGTTGAAAAATGAATGGTGAGAATCTAAGAAATTCTGCCTGTTACTTGTGGGTTTTGGTCAATGTGGAGCGGTGTCAGCCCATCATGGAAGGCAGAGAGGAGCATTGTCTGCACTATTCCTGATTACTGTTGCAGTGTTTATAGCTTTACTTGAATATATATAATCTCTAAGCAGGTCAGCAAGTTGTTTCTTTTACTCTTTTTCTGTCCTGATGAGTAGTGGTCACAATTTACAGAAGTCACTGGATTTAAGGTATTTGCAGCAGCAGAACAGTTAAAGCCCTCTGAGTCACGCAGCAGACTGGTACTTCAGGCCAGGCAGCAAACACCGTGCCTAGGACCTCCTGAAAAAGCAAGACAGTGGATGGAACAGGGCTCTGGAATTGTTCTCCTGCTGGAAGCACCAGATCAATCTTGCTCTTTTCAGGGGGTCTGATTTCTTCGTGGTTTTTCAGTTAGTCATGTGCTCCTTTTGTGTTTTGACTTCTGTGATGCAAGGCTAGAATTTATTTTTATTACCTCCCCTAAGCAGTAACTAAAAAACTTGTGGCTTCTGCTTCTGGAGATATTGCCAAGCTGATGAAATGCAATAGTCTGTAAAACTGACCTCATGACTGCTTGCATGAAGGTACCATTGAAAGGAAAGCTAGAGGAACATCTCTCCTTGATGGAATGTAACCAAGATTTTTATAATTAGCTGGTTACGTAACATGATTCTATGATTCTGTGAAGCTTGTGGAAGGAGACTGGTTGCCTGTATTTGCTTATTGTTTAGGAGTGGGGGGTGACAGTGTGGGTTCTGCTTGTTCACAGTGCCCGTGTATCCCAGTTGAGACTGAGATGCCCAGGAGAGACTTTTCTCTTGCTGTTCATTTTGGTTTTGCCTGATTAGTTGGGTTTGACAGCGAGTGTCATCTTTGTCTTTCTCTGAGGGAAAGGAAAGGGTGTGTATGGGAGTCACTCCAAGCCCTGTTTTGGAACCTTACACCTGAGTTGCAGAGATTGTTTATTCTTGTCCTCTCCTACTGAAGTGAATGCAGGTTTTCTTTAAACCATACAGTTATTTACTTGCTTGCATGTTGTCCGACCATATGGTTCATACAAGTGGGACACAGCTGTTCAAGTGAGTGAGTTTTTTTCTTCTTAGTCTAATGGGTTTTTAATTTGACATGACTGTGACTCTACAGGAGGTGGAGTTAGACCCCCTCAATTTGTATTCTTTGCTAGTGGAAACAACTGATACTGAGACTAGAAAGTGTCAGCTGCATCCACAGGTGGTTTAATGATCTTTGTCCTTTCTCTATATTAAAGTTTGCTCTTGAGACTTTATTTAGCTCATGCATCTATGGTGTGAAAGATTTAAACAAGCTCATACTTGTCTGACAGTTTTCATACCTGCTGTAACTCTTTAAGCTTTTGCCCTTACACTTAGCCTGATAGTCTAGTGAGGATGTAGAAAAAGGTCTATTTCTTCCTAAAGCTGTCACATAGCTGTATAGTAGCAGGTTCTGGTGTGATCCTCTTCTCACTTTGCTCTCTGTGATGTGTATGAGATGCTTTTTATTTTGCTTTATTTGTATTATTGTCATCCCTGCTCTCAACTTTGTGTTTACATCACACTGTTAAGTGATAACCGTTGTCATCCTGTTTCCCTAGGTTATGTCAGAGCTACTTAGGCATTCTGTGATTGCTTGGCACACGTGTCAGTGGGGTTGCACTGCAGGAACGCAGTGACTTAAGCCTCTGTGCTGCATCAGCCAGCTCAGGAATGCTTCTGTGTCATATAATGTGATCAGACAATCGTCTTTCCCCCGTCATTTGGTGCTGTGTCCGTCTCTGGAATCACTCTCAGAACAGAGTAACAGCTTCCTGACAAAGATGACAAGTAAAACCTCCTCCGATTGACGTGTTTCCCATAATCTCATGATAAGATGCAGCTGCCTATTGAGAACCAAGTTTGTAAAGCTGGTTTGTCCTATCTGCCTGGCAAGGCTGGTCAGGTCTATTCGTGGCTTCGGATAAGAGCTGATAAAAAAGCAAACTGCTGAAAATGGTGTGGTCTGACCCAGACGGTGAGTCCTGCTGGCCTCCTGATAGGCAAAGAATCTCAGGCAGTCAGCAGCTGACTGGGAGCTGGAGTTAACAGAGGAAGGATGGACAGAGGAGGAGGGATAAGAGACTGAGAAGTGCAGCTTCAGGAGCAGGACTCAGAGCATTTTCTTTTACAACAGCCACTTCCAGCTAAGGAATGATACTGTTATGTTACAAAGCTTCATTGGAGCCTGCGTTACCTCCAGTGATAATAAATAAACCTTAATTGCTCTTTTCCCAGGAGTCCATAACTGCTACCACACCCAATGATAGTGGTTACCAGGCAATGGAAGCAGCAGGCTGACTGGAGGGTGGGTGGATTCGATGAGGAGGTTGAAGGGAGAACAGGCTGAGCTAGAGACCTTGTTTTACATTATCAAGCAATTATTGACTTATAAAGACATAGAAGTTTTTCTTGTAAGCATCTATATGCATGATTAACTTTTCTGGAAAAATCTAAGACTTCTCACTACAAGTAAGTGTGTGTTTGATCAGGCCCTAAATTATGATGTGCACCAGCAGAGATGTTACTATCTGATTTAAATCGTGATACGTTACGAACAATGATTTTCTTACATTGTTCATTTTACCCTTCTGCACTAGGGGCAGAAACTTTGGCGCTGTCAAGATTGCCATAGTAAGACTTTATTATTAAGCCTGTGATTAATCATCTGGGTTAGAGGGAGATGCAGATTTCAGTACAGCGTATTGCATAACAGAACCAGCTTTAAGCTTTCCTAGAAACGATGTAAACGTTTACATGCTTTGCCTTTTGTCCATGTTGGTTGCATCACATTAACAAGGTAACGTAGTATTTGTGGTAGGAGACAGTGTCCTGTTCTAGATACCAGATATAAATTGGAAAACATAACTTCTGTAGTAGCCTAAACTACAAAAAAATCATCACAGAGCTAAGCAACTCTGCCATGGAAATACAGATGGTGTCCTAGAGATTTCTAGTCTTCACTATATGTCCAAGGATCTTGTAATGTGATTAGGCTGGGCCAGGCATAAGTGTTTTACTGAGTATGGATCCTTTACGTGATACAGAGATATCAAAATGCAGTTTCACTTTCATATTCTTACTAATTGTAAGACAAACCCAAGTCTTGGCATACATGAAGCATTCTGCAAAACTAGAGTATCCCATGAAGAAGAAACAAGTAGCTTTTGTTAGAACACTACTATAAATCAGCTTTTGTTAGAACACTAGTATAAATCAGCATAAAGCATTTTCTTAATTATGGAACAATCACTCACTTTTGTCTTTTGAGTTAAATGTCTTTCAGGCTTATTTAAGAAAGCCTGCTTCAATATATACTGCTAGAATCCTCTGTGGTATGTTTAGGCTCCAGGAACAAGTCTGGGGTGTTTTTGTGATGACTTTTACAAGGCTACATAATCTATACTTCAGTGAGCTTGACAGAGACTGGGTGGGGGGGGGCTCCTAAGTTTAGATTTGGGGATGCTTTGTAATCATTGACTTTGAACTGGATCTTCCTCCCTTGAAGGACTGGGAAGAAGTCAGGGTCGTGTAAGCAGACACTGTATAAACAGGCTGGAATGTGTTTAAAATCATTAGTTCTTTGACCTTTGATCTGTCATCAGATTCCTTCAGTGGTGGCAGGAGGAGGCTGCAGACTAGCTGCTGGATACTTAGTGCTATTAATAGTTCAGACAGTGAATGAAAAGTTCAAATATGAGGGCATTCATGCAGTAGATACCCACTGTAGTGATTGAAAAGATGGAGTGGAATAGGATGGAATAGAATAGAATACATAGGACAGAATGTACTCCTTCCTGATGATCAGGACTTTGTACAGGTCCCTTGAAGCTCTGAATTACTGAGCCAGAGAGCTGCCTTTACCTAAAAGCTCCCAAGGCTTGTAATTCTCCACTCAGTACACCATAGATCTGCTCGCCAACTTGTGAATTCTCCTATGCAGCTTGGTTATTGAATCAGTCTTTAAGATTATTAGGTCTTTTTGGTTTTTCACTCAGGAGGGTTTGTATTTTCTCTTTGTTCCCTAAACTGGAGTGGGTCTGCTTTCATTTAAAGTAAAGGATGTAAAAATACACAACATCAGAAGGTATGAACACAAAATGCTTTACTAGCAGCAAACGGCAAATAAAAAAAGGACAGAAATGGTACAATATCCTGTCAGAATTTCGGACATCTCACTCAGTGTCTTGAAAGACTACAAGTCTGCACCCATGATCTGTGGTAGACTGTTACATGGAAGGGAATGAGGAAGAGAAAATGGGTATTTTAAGGGTGTAAATGAAAGCTAAGCGCTTATTCCTGAAGATACCACGCCAACCAAATGAAAAGTGAAAAGGGACTCATGCTGTTACCTGTGGCACAGGGGAGAACTAATGTGGGGCAGCGAGAACATGCTTCAGGGCAGCAAAACTGGTTTGAGCAGTTGAGAAAATCCAAGGAGTGGTGGGATGTTATGGGGGTTAAAATTTATCCCGTGACAGGAGCTGAGGTTCAGATGTGAATTCATGTGTTCAGGTAGGTTGGTTTGAAAGCAAGCTTCAGCCACGCTGTGGGAATAACTGGTACTTGCATGGCTTACCTGCAGGGTTTTTTCTTTCAGTGATCTTACTGGCATTTCACTTCAGGTTCAGGTAAGGGCCTGGGAGTTTTGCTGTAGAATGGCTGGTTTCCTGCAAAATAACCTTTATCCTGCCATAACCCAGCAACAGCAGTGACAGCTCTGTCATGTTAGTGCCTTTGGGGGGGATATGGGCCGTTTCAGGGGTGCAGCAGGCATTAAACTTTTTCCAGCTCCTGCTACCAGCCATCCTCCACACTTGTGAGACCCTGTCTGTGTCAGAATTCCTGAGGATCCCCTGCTCCCTACTGAAGAGCCACGCTGGACGAGGTGACTATATGTGGCTTTGACAGCAGGGCCCAAACTGTCCTCTGCCCCTTCCTGTCCTACTTGTTTTTCAAAGCAATGTCCTATTTTATTTGGGCCATTTTTTGCCTCTGTTTTTCCTTTTCACATAGAACACTGAATTGTTATTTTTGGTTTGATGTTTCATCCCATCCCGGATGGGATGCTTGTTCTGCTCTTGGGATTTTATTGCTATTAATGGAAACTGATAGACACTGATCTTAGTTTGGTTGAGCCTGAGGTCTCTTTCAGTGACCAAACATTTGACAGGAAATGAAATTAATTGCACTGCTTGGCTGATGCTGATGAATGCTGACAGATGCCGTGTCAGATTTTAACAAGCTACTGGATCCCTTTGAAAGTAGGGGGCTGGCAGGATGCATTACAGGTACTTGATGAGTGGAGCAGAGCATCCTTCTGAGAATATGGAGTTACTTGGGTTTGTTGTCAATGTATCTACCACTTGGCTGGCCTGGATGAGGTTTGGTTTTGTTCTAATATCCTTGGTTTGCTTATGTAGAATCTTCTTTTAGAGACCTCTCTTATCTAGATAGTTCCAGCCAGGCAATCCCAGGCTAAACTTTGACATTTTTCCATTGATTGCATTTTCTTCAAGGTTCATTTCCCACAGACCTGTAAATGACTTTGATCTTCACCTAGTGCTTAGTTTAATGTGAAAGGTGTTTTACATGGTTGAATGATTCTTTCCATTGTTTCCATCCTGGTGCACAAATCAGTGATAGTTTAGCTGGGAAGCTGTCACGTCAGTACTGTATGTGTGGTGGTTGTTTGCTCGTGTTGAGCACAGGTACTAGCTGTTATCTGTTAGACTGCTACAAAGACTGAAGGATGTCATGTTTCCCTTCACACTATGGTTGCTTTATCCAGTGCTAAGGAGAAAACCCTAGAAAGCTGAGCTCATAGGACTGAAGGCAGTGGAAAGGCATTGATAAAGTTAAAACTCAGTCATCACTAGCGGTTACAGTTGAGGGAATGCTTGCATTAAATGCTTAAGGGTTTCACTCAGGTACCACACTGTAATTACTGGTGTTGTAATGACCGCGGCACTGAGTACTCATCTTGGCAGGGTGTTTGAAACAGAGGATCAAGGATTTTCAAGGGAAGAGCAGAATGACCTGAGGATGCTTCTCATGGACATCCCAGATCAATTTAGGAGCAGGGGGGAGAAATGCAGCCTCATCTTTTGCCTAAGATGTGTTTCAGATGCTAAACCTTTCTTCTGGCTGGTGATTAGATAATGAAGCTGATTCCAACAACCCCTCTATTTATTCCATGTATATAAAGCTCTTGTGATTTCTTAGAGTGGTTTCTAAAGTCAAGCTGTTGAAATGAATATGGGTTCCCAAACCACTGGGAATGCTGGACACAGTTGCAAACAGTTCAGATCAAAATGCATCTGTCATCAGCGTATGACAAAAAAACCAAGTAAGACAATCATGGCAAACACTTGCTAGGATCTCTGGTACAGCTTAAGGAAAATGCTGTGTGGAGTTTCTTGCAGTGCTTTCTAATCTTCCAGCAGTGGTAGTGCTGCAGCGTGACTTCTGAGGTTTTACCATTCTTAAGTCATCTTCTCTTGATGCTTTGATGTATATTCGTTCTTTAAATGACTGAAGGAGTTGGAAGCTTGTGCCATCAGTGTAGATAAGAGGAATACAACAAAGGCAGAGAAAGACTTTGGTTCTCTTGAAATGTGGAAACTTTAAACTTTATTAAGAACATGAACCTTGCTTTCATCAATACAGGATTTGTTAAGCTCTCTCTTTAGGCAACCCCCCCACCCCCAGATTTTTCCTGTCTGTTTGTTTAGATGTAGATGATAAACTGAAACCTTGCCAAATTCCTCTCTAGCTCCAAACAAGAAATCCATTATGTCCTAAGAAATAAATGTTACATGAATATTTCTCTGCTTGAGAACAGCACCATTATTCTGTGAAGCCTAGAAATACAAGAAAGAAATAAAAGCCCAACAGGAAATTGAATTTGCACCTTATTTAATGCATGGTGACGAAGCAGATCATTAAACTTTTCTTAATGAATACATTCATCTCTGCAAACTGAGACCCATGCTCACAGAGGCTGCTTGTGTGGTTTTGTTTCTTCAGTGTTGAAACAATTTTTACTTAACATCAACATGGAGTTATTTTACTAAGGGCCTGGTTTTTCAACTCTCACGGACAATAACCCTATGGAAATCCTACATAATGCTTAGTGGGATCAAATGTGTCTTCTATTCACTTTGAAAAATCTCTTCATTTTCGTCATCTCTGTTAAAGCCTGGAAGTGACTCAGCTTAAGAATGGTCCTGGTCCCTTGGAGATCACAGGCAATTGGATTGCTCATTTTGCCATAATAACCCAAGCTTGTGTAAACAGACCCTGCAGCTTTGAGAGCTGACAGCAGCACTGATGATTATTTTCAATTTTTTTGTGCTCCAAAGATGCAAAATAGTAGCTTCAGAGAGTAGTTCAAGAGAAAAAGGCAGCATGTTGGTGTTTTCCATACAGTGGGAAGCAGAACTGCGTTCCAGCTTACTCCCTTCACAAGAGAGGAGGGATCATCTGTTTGGAATATGAAATTCTGTGACGTACAGATTCTGAGAAAAGGGCTGAGTTTCTTCAGGAGCCGTTGAGGATAATAGTTTTCCTTTTTTATTTGAAGAAAACCGCCGATTTTTTCTCCATGCTTGTGATAAAACAGGGAATAGACGCACTTTGACCAGTGTCTCCTGTCCCAGAAGAGAGGTTCTGTGCATGTAAAACAGAACGCCATCATATCAAGCAGAAAGGAGCTCGTTATTCTCTTGTAGAGCTGTTTCTCCGTGTGATGGATGTTTATGAAGTACCTCTGATATTGACTCCACAAAGCAATTCTTTCACAGTTGTTTTGCCCATCACTGTAGGGAAAACCTAAGCAGCATAGTTTGATGTTTCCTATTTAAGTGTTGAACTTGGATGGAGTAGGGTTATTGGTTGAACTTAATGATCTCAAGGGTCTTTTCCAACCTGAATGTTTCTATGATTAACTTAATCATTTTGGTATTACTTTTTCTTTGAGGACATTGTATTTGTAGCACTGCAATTGGATCACACTGGTAGGGTAGATTTTACATACACAGTGATCACAGCTGCTTTCTTTGCTGTCTCTGCTGTTTGTGGCATGAACAATGCTGGGCAGAGGATCTTTCTTGTTAATAAAACCAATTTGTCCATCTTTTCTGTGGTATTTCTGTAGTGGTCATGAATGTGTGTGCTCAGGCAGTATGGTTAAGCTTAAGGGGGTTTGTTGTCAGTACCATGACTTCCACACAGTTGTTAAAAGGAAGGGAAGAAGAAAGGGCTGTTGAAATCCCTTCCTTGTTTGTACACCGTGCTGCACACCAAATGCAGATACAGTCATGTTCATCCTTTCTGATTTGATCTCTGACTCAAAGTGAAAGCAGCCGGCTGGAACAGCATTTTTCCAACCATGGATGTTAACAGTCTGGGTGACCCTTGTTTCTCCCATGTAGCTTAAAGCTGTGATTAGTGATAGGAACACATGTGCTAAATTGACTGCAAAAATCCGTTGTAATGTGAGGTTGCCAGGACTTGTCTTTAATTCTTGCAGATTGGTGTGTGTTTCCTGCTGTGAGTATGCCAAAGATGATGAATCTGCTGGTGCTTCACATCATCAGCAGTTTCGCTTGTGCCTGAATTCATGACTTCCCTGCAGGAGAGAATTTAACTCATTCTGAGTTATTGACAAAGAGAGTAAGAAATAGAGTAAAAAGAAGACTTCATGAAGGGAAGGGCAATACAGGGAGCTACTTTTTAATAATAGTAATTTCTGTCTTTACAAGACTTGCCAAATAATCTTATCCCTGTGGCTGTGTAAAAGGGATGGAGCCCAATAATTGTGAGTGCGTGAAGTCCTTTCAAAGTTTATAGTCATTTTTGCAAGCAGCCATCTGTTATGGATCTCTATGGTGAGACTGGATTTTTCAGAAGAAACTAGAACAGAGGTTGTGCTGAAAGTCACTTGATCATCCTACGTAAATAGACCCACTGCCTAGGCAGGTAAAGAGGGATGTAATGACTAAATTAAATGTATTTGTCAACATTCTGGATGAGGGATTAAAGTACACTGTCAGCAGCTTTGCTGATGACACAAACCTGGGAGGAGTAGCTGACACCCCAGAGGGCTGGGCTGCCATTCAGCAGGACCTGGACAGGCTGGAGAGCTGGGCAGGGAGGAATTGAATGAAATTCAACAAGGGCAACATCTGGGCAAGAACAATCCC
>VZRI01008355.1:198937-220769 GCA_013397515.1 Upupa epops | reverse complement strand
TTCTCTGGAGATATTTTAAACTCACTTGGACCTGGTCGGGGTGGTCCTACTGTGGCAGGGGCATTGGACTGGATGATCTTTCAAGGTCCCTTCCGATCTCTGATGATTCTATGATTCTATAAAGTGATGTGTTGTATCGTATTTTCTGCCTAAGACTTCCATGATATTGTACCTTTAGCTTGGAAACAGTATTTTAAAGGGAAATCAGTAGATGAAAACAGAAGAATGAAAGAGGGTTTTTTTTCTGCAGGTGTACCTGAAAACCAGCTCAGAGCATTTTACGTCATAATAAGCCTTAACGATCATTCTCTGTAATTCTCGTAAGTCACTGATAATTGAGTTTTGGCTGCTAGTGGATTTAACGCTGCCATGAAATGTAATTTGTTTGCACATGAAATATTAACAGTGTGCCGCACAGAAATGTTCAGTGGGAAAAATGCTAGCACCAATACTGCTTTCATTCCAAGGAGCGTTTTAGTGCACTCAGCTTATTGCTATTCTATTAATTATTGTTACAAGAAGGGTCATTAGACTTCTGGGGCTTGGCAACATAAAAACAGAGATTTTTGTGGTCCCCACCCCAAGTTCCTTGCAGCTTTAATCTTCAAGGCAGGTAGTAGCTCAGTAAGTTAATAGCCCATTTATAACGGGGAAGAGACCAAATATTGTGTACAATGTCATGCTTGGAATTTGTGACAGAGAGATGGATTGAACCCAGTATCCCTGATAATCTTTTGGTATTTCATATTTTGAAATGTCAAGGTCGTTGTAACTGTGGGGACCTAGAATGCTGCTTATTTATTTTTCCTTAATAATCAGGATTTCTGATATTTGATATTTCTGATACTTGATCTGGATGTACTTGAATGTTATGAAGAAGGATGAGGTGGAATTGCTTGTGGAGTTAAATGAGCATCTCAGGCTGCTGTGAAGGACAGATTCTCTTACTGTATTACACAGACACAGCACTATGCAGAGGAGCAGTAGGAGTGGCTGAACCCCAAATGCCTGGGAGCAGCTATGTATGCATTTGTTCAAGAAATCATCTAGAAGGTCCTATTATTGCTTTCTCACTGAGGTGAATAAGGAGTTTTTAAAGCTCACCTGAAGCAAGTGGCATATGTAGTGCCATTGTGGGACATTAAATCAGTAGATTCAAGTACTTTGTTCAGCCCAAGCTAAAGCCAAAGTTTGCAATCCAAGCTCAAATCTCCCAAGACAGTTTCTCTTTGCAGGAGTTGGCTGTTACAGGACAGATTTCCTTTTGTCTCCTGCATTGCCCACAGATGCCAGTGAAGCACTTTGAATATTTTCTTAAAGCCTAACAGGCACCGTGTCGTGGTGTGGCTTGGTTTGAGTGAGTGAGCACCCAACAGGGAAGAAACTACCAAGTCTCAGAAATCTTTGACTGCTCCTACACGCTCAATTTTCTCAATAAAGTTGTACATGGTCTATATCCAGATATTAGAGCTGTTTGTCGAATCCATGAGGTACGGGGAATGGAGTATATAAAAGATTAATGCAGGACCAGTGCAAATTTGGCACTCAGAGGTAATAGTAGCTCTTAGAACATTAATTTGTTCCAAGTACAGATGGGGAGTATTCCTCCTGTTGGCTTTATTCAGTGTCCAGTGTGCTGTTGTGTAGTTTGGCTCATGAAGTGTATGGAGTGCAGTTGTAACTAGACTTCTAATGCTCAATTGCCTCTTCACTGCAGCTTTCCCCCAATATATTTGTCTAGATTAATGCTATAAAATCACCCTGAACGTTTAAAGCGAAGTGGAACGTATTGATGCAGCAACAACGAAGCAGCTCAGCATTATCTGGGGAATGGAGGACTTTAAACCATACAACATTTCTAAAGTATTAATTGTTTCAAAATGAATCAGCAGCTTTCTCACTGAGGTGAATATGTGTTTGCAGGAAAAATGTATGCTAGTGTGTAAAATGGTAATATCCACCCCCTCTGTGGAACCGTGTCTTCTCCAGTGGCAGAAGTGAAGTCAAGATTGCATTAGTGCAAATAGCTCAGATTAGTACAAATAACGTGATTTAACTGGATGATGTGAGGTAACTGACATCTTGGCAATGAGCAAGTATGTGAAAGTTATGATTATGTAGATTCCTCCAAGAAAAGTCTGTATTGCAGGCTTTAATGTGGTCACAATGCCAACCGTCTCCTGGGATGTCAAGGTACTTGCAGATGGGAGGAGAAAACAAACCTGGTAAAAGGGAACAAGGACGCTAGGGTTGTGTGATTTGCCAGCAGCACAGACTGTTGCTGACATCCTTAGCAAGTCTATTTCTTCAACTTCTCTGTGTGTTGTTTTTTTTTATTCCAGTGTGTGGCTGTGACCTGGCACAAGGAGGCTTTTTCATCAAGAACGGGGAGTATCTTTGCACCTTGGATTACCAGCGCATGTATGGTACCCGCTGTAATGGTTGTGGGGAGTTTGTGGAAGGTGAAGTAGTGACAGCTCTGGGAAAAACTTACCATCCGAGCTGCTTTGCCTGTACTGTTTGCAAGTAAGTCACCCCTTTCAACTAGCATGGTGTGAACCCAGTGTAAGGAAAAGGAGGAGTTAAGGTGTCACCACAAGCCACAAGTCTCCAGATGTATTTCTCTTTGGGGAATATTTGGTTGGAAAAGATCTGCTGCAAATCTGATTTTGAGTGTCTTATTTGGGGAACACGGCTCTTCTTACAGTTTCCTGTTCTCAGGCAGTTACTCTTACATATGAAAGAATTAATTATCAGGTGTATGTGTTGGCATACTGGACATGGATTGAGTTGAACTCAGGTGATCAGCCAAGCTTGATGGGAGAAATGAGGAAAAGCATAATTCTGGATGTTACAGTAGAGGAGTCATTTGGGCTCTGAGAGCAGTTAAACAGTTGAAAACATTGACATGAAGCCTCCAGTAAGAATGCATGGCTTTGAGACAGCTGTGATTGGCACCTACTTGCCAAATTCTGGTTCTTATCCCCACTAAAAGAACAGGTCTACCATTCCACAGGGAATAAAGGAAGCTAGCAAAAGCTGTGTGGATGAGACAAAAAGTGTCATCCTATTTTTTTTAAACTCTTGCTAATTCAGACTACTGGGCAAATCTTCCATATGCTGTCATAGTCTGCTTGTTTGAACAGTTCTGTACTTGAAAGTCTCAGATGAGCTTTACAGCCTAAACTCATCCCAGAGTCCCTGTGCATGGTGTTACCTCTTAGCTGGCTCTAGGCACTGACTCTGTGCTAGAATTCAGGCTGCCTTAGCATGTCCCTTACTGCTGTGGTGGTAGGGATCGTATTTTGAGTACGCTGGGGGAAATAAAGCTTCTGTAGGTTTTGATAGGAGCAGCACATTTTTATGGTAATAAGGATAATTTACTAGACATAAAGTGTAAGTAAAGGGATCTTCAGGTGCCGTCAGGATTCTACACAGAGCTGTTACGTGGATAATTATATTTACCAAGCTGGAGTTAAGATGGCCATCAGGTTGTTCATTTTGTGCTTCTGAGCCCTGCAAGTAGAACACAAGTGTCAATGTAACGTCTGAGGGACACATAAGGATCACCAGTGATGTATGTGGATTTCATAGGGGGAGGATCCAAAAAACAGGGTCTGTTCCTTCATAGTCTTGGAGGGAACTAGGACAGTGGAGTTCTCAAGAAGTCAGAGTCGTGACAACAATCAAATTGTCTGAAACTTAATGCGAGAAGAAGACAAAGAAAGGAAAGAATCTGTGTTCTGACATGGCTGATGTGAAGCTTCACCTTGACAGAGCGCCCACCATAGGATGGGCCTGAGAGTTAGTGTGGACTTGCCAGATGCTACCTCAGCTTTCCTCCCTATCTTTGATGACTAACTTTGTCCTGTACATTTTTCATGATTTTTTCTATCACAAGGATTTGATTGTTTTTCCAACTGGTTTGAAATAGTGTGGGACTTTATTAATAATCATAAGAGTTGTGAAAGCGGATGATACAATATGAATCACGACATCAGTTTTCTGTACATTGACTTGCGTTAATCTTTTTTTGCTGAGTGACCAAAAGATGAATCATTTGAGCAGATTAATGAAGTGTAGTATTGCTACTCATTTATTTATGGCCCACTTAGGAACAGCAGTGCAAAGGAACTAGAATAATGCTTTAAATGTTTTGTGGAATCAAGTAGATGTTCATTTGTTAAGCACAGATTTGGAGGGAGGTGTGGTGTTAGGGGCATCTTGTACTCAGCAGCAAATGCTACTTATGAAAGATTTGGAGGTACCAAACCTTCAGCTTTTCTTGAAATGCTCATACAAAGTGGTGTTCATCCTCTGTTTCATAATAAGAGTTAACAGCAGTGTCAACATCTGTCTGCACGCACTCTTAAGGTTTTGTTCAGTTCAGCGAATACTTGCAGCAGCACATTCAGCCTTTACCTTTCTCCTAACACCATTTGCAAAGACAGCATTTACAGTGGTGGCTCTGTAGGGTAAGCACCTTTTTGAACACTGTAGGAGTATGAATGTGAAAAGCATTTTATTTTTCACAAACTGCTAAATCCACTGTAATGTAGACATACATTTCATTGCTGAATACAGAGGACATGAATGTATTTATGAGTGACTGCCTCCACATTCATTCACTGGCCTCAAGACCAGTTTGAGCTCTCTTCTGTACCATTTGCTATCCACAATATCCGTCTGGAACCAGCACTAATGTAGATGTTATGTCTAAGCAAATTTCACTGCCTTCAACTCTCAATCTAAAGTATGTTCGATAAGGGTTTTTTTTAGGCCAAAGTACAAGGCAAGTCTAACCTCTGCTCTGCTTGCATCCATGCACTGGATTTCTTCCAGTGCCTGGCTTAGCCAAGGCCACATTGCAGAAATTATTTGGCCTGAGTTTCTGTAAAATATTGATTGTGCTGGGGGAAGGCAGCAAACTCAAGGCTTGGGGAACAGAGGAAAAGTTCTGGTATAACCTTTGCTGAAATACATTTTTCCTTTTAACTCTCCAGACGTCCATTCCCACCAGGCGATCGAGTTACCTTTAATGGAAGGGACTGTCTCTGTCAGATGTGTGCTCAGCCAATGTCCTCCAGTCCAAAAGAACTGTCTGCCTCAAGCAGTAAGTATACCATCTTCTTTCTGAAGCCTCTCACCTTCCCACATTTAATTTAAGTCAATGCATTCTTTTGGGCTTCTTTTTTCCTTCACCCTTGGAAATGCAAACCACCTCTGGGAACCATCTTTTTTCTTTCTATTAAACGTGCCCAGTACTACAGGTGGGAAAAGACACTTAAACATCTCTGTGAACAAATGATTTCTCCCCAGTGACTGAATTTTCTAAAAGGCTGATTTTTCTTTTCCAGGCACTGGAGAAGTACCTAATTGATTAAATCTGAAGTTTCTGAGTTGATAAATTCAACTTTTTCATGTATAATTGTGCAGGTTTAAGTATTAAAGAGAGGACAAAGTCAGAGGAAATGAATTTTTTTTTTTCTATTATTTAACATATTAATTTATTTAAATTATCCTTTAAAAAGAGTGTTGCCAGGCTTGTGCTTCCAGTGGACTGATACCACAATGAAACTCTAATCAGTAACTCCAGAAACCATTATTTTATAAAAAAAGAGGGGAGGTGGGAAGGAGAAACAGAGAAAGAATGTAGAAAGTCTGGGATAGCCTTAACATTAGTTTGCTGCTGGGTTTTAAGGCTTTTAAATGATAACTTGTAAAATACTAATAGTAATCTCTACCTCTGGTAGTTAATTTTTTTAATATTTGGATTTTTCTGATACTTCCTCTGCTAGCCTGTACTCAGCCCTCTAGTCTGTAATGATTTACTCACATGGTAATTCAAAATGACATTGGATTTCCTCGAGACACCAGGTAGTTTTCCACTGATGTTGGTTTCCTTCAGGGCAGGTGCATATTTGGTACTGGTACTTCTCTTAGAGATCCTAGGATTATAAAGTGCAATGTAAAGGCGAAGTTGGATAATGTTTGTGCTCAGTGGATGAGTCAAAGGAGTCTCAAGTTATCTGATTTGCCTGACAGCATGTAATGAGATGCTTAGCAAAATGGAAAATGAGAGATTTTTCTTGTCATCCTGCCTTTCTGACTCTTAAAGAGATGCTTTTCCACTGCAACTGTAGATGTGGCAGTGCAAATGCAGAGGCCTAATCAGTTAAAGAATTTAGGAAACTGAAGAAACCCTTACAAGACTCAGAAACCAACCCAGAAATGTATGGGGTACTTCATGCACCCAGAGACAGGAACGCTGTGGAAATTGTTTTTGAATTAGTGATACTTACGAGATGTAACAGGCAAGGAGCTGCCAAGTGTTTCTTGAACACAAGAGGTGTTGTGAAAAGTACAGCTGAGAGCAGAGGATTGGCAGACAGATCCCCCACGCTCAGGATGGGTGCATGAGGTAGTGGCAGCAGTTTGCACTGGTGGAAGTCAAACAAGCAGTCTTCTGGTTCAGGGGTTGTCTTTGAAATTCTGCAGAGAGTATGAGTGTTTGAACATGGTTAGTCTGTTTCTTCCTCAAACAGATTTCATCTTAGGATTTCTCACCACTATTTCCATGATAAATCACTTCAATAATAAGAATTTTCTTTCTCTAACTAAGGTGGAGCCCTTCCTCTGTAGGTTCCTTGTCTGGGTGCAAATAATTAAGTTTCAGTTATTTCTGATTGCCTTTTGGCTGAAAGGTTCATTTTTTAGTGATGTGCATGAACTAATTAAGAAATTGCATTTCAACTTGAAAGTGGGCTTTCTGAATGGATAGGAAAAGCCTCCCTATCCAAAAGAAACTTAAATGTGATAATCACCTAGCAATGGTTCTCATCCAAAAACTTCATCTTCTTTTAAAATGATGGCTGAGACTTTCTATCCCGAGTTAGGGGGAGAATCCCCAAAACCAAAAAGAAAGGCAGCCAGGACTCAAGGGGTCTCAGATAGAATTTATCAGGTAATAGAAAACAGCTCCCAGAAACAAAAGGGTTTATTGAATCTCCAGCTAAGCACAGAAAGAGGAAAAAAGGCCCAAGTAGGTGACACAAACAAAACAGAAACTCCGTCACAGAGCCATTACACGCATTCTGAGGAAAAAAATGGGCAAAGCATTCTGTAGTGGTCCTTGGCTTCAGGTTGGGTCCCCTGGGGAGAGGAACACGCACAGCACAGTGCAGCAGCAGCAACAAGGGGTTCCCACCCCTAGGGACACTTCAAACCCCTGCATGAACAGTGCTGCCAGGCTAGAAAACCAAGTGCCCTTCTGGGCTCCATATTCCCACGAACTCAAAGCAGTCTAACTCCTCCACTGTCTAAAAACAGATCATGCTCTATGTTGGGAATAAAAGGAGAGATGGTACAAAAACCTGGTTTTTCCTAACCTAGAACACTTTTGGCATTTTCTCTTATTCAGTGAAATAGACACTTGTGTCCTGTGTACAGTGAGACAACCAGTGGTGACGTGGTTTGGAAGAAAGCATGGGGAAGGTGTTTCAGCTCCCTTTCTTTAACAGCCTCGTCTGTGCATAAAGAGCCAACATGGACCAGAATTTTCAAAATGGCCTGTGTTAGACGTGTGCAGGAAATCTGTGCTGCAGCTGTTTCCCAACCAGCCGGCATCCATGTGGAGATTTCACAATGATGTTTTGTATGTTTGGCCTTGTCTGGTTTTGCACATTATGCTCTGGTTCAAAGAATGTCAGTTCTCTGGGACAAATGCTTTCATGCCTATCAGTATGGAGTCTAACAGAGTCAGATCCTGGCTCACAATTGGGGATCTTAGCTCCATTGTGATATAAATAATAAGCTTAACACTTAATGAACTTGTGAGAGAAAGATATCTTTGTTAATTATTCAATACCCTTATCTCTTAAAATGAGATTTAGTCAGTAAATCTCCCAGTAAATGCCTTAAACTTCCAACAAAATTGTAGGTAATGCTCAATAGAACAGAGCCATCATACCGTACCTGTCAAAGAAGAGGGTGGGCAGGAAAGAACAGCAACCATCTTTTGCCTCCCTGCCCAAACAGTGAGGGGGAAAGTGAGGTTGTATTTGAAACACAGAGCATCAGAATAGAGAAGAAACAAATTTGCTCTGCAGTTCTCCTTTAAAGACACTAATTCATACTACAGTTTCATATTCAGGGCATAACTGTCCTTTCATCTGATACAGATATAGGTGACTGACTGGTACCAGTATTCAGAAATGATGTCTGAGCCGAGTTACAGGCATCACAGACTTCTCTGTTAGAAATTATCTGAGTGGATGCAAAATTCCTTTTAATCGTAGTTTTTGTGAAAGACTTCAGCCTGGATTTATAGCTGTTTAGCCCATTTGACTTGGTTTTCATTATTTCATCCTTTATCCTTTTTTTCCCCTGAGCTGTCTGAAAACTCCTCCAAGTCCATGGGGAAGACTTGAAAAAGTGAAGGGGAGTTGCTTGCTGTCTCTTTGTAAGCCAGGGATACACGGTGATTTTTGGCTTTAAAGCAACAGCCAACGCATGAGTTTGAGCTTGTTCTTAGGAAATACTCTGCAACTTCACACTGTGTCAGAGCTACGGAGAGGACAGGTGTTGTACAAATACTTGGCACAGATGGGGATAGGCTTTGTGTGTAAGACACTGAGCCCACTTTTGCCTTAATGGCCTTACACTCAGTATCCAGCTTACACCCTGGATTTGAACATGCATCTTTTAAATGAATTTTTGTAATCCCCAGTATAATGTTGTACCTAAAGGTTTAGTACTTCTTCTGTGCTGTAACACAAATATTTTTGTAATCTGTGGTTTATCTGCTAAAGATACAGAGACACCCATCTCTGTGGAATCCAAGCCTATGTACTTATGTTTAGGTGCTGGAGATTCAGTTGAGCATTTGGCAGATTTGACAGAAAGGGCTTGTGGGGTTCTATACCTTTTTTAAAATCAATGTATTTGCCATAGAATAGCAGCCTACCACAGACATCATTGTGGATTGATCTCAAACACTGATTTAAGTCACTGTTCTTAATCATGGTTTACCTAAGACCCCTGGAAACCTTGATTAAAATAACTTGATCGTAACCTTGCTTTACATTTAGATTTTTAATTAGAAAAGGCTAAGTGATAAACATGAGGATGCTCCGTATCTGTACACATTTACTTTAAGTTAATACAGCTCTGCATAAATTCATCATATTCTTTAACAACTGTGTTTTTCCCTAATGACTATTTTGATGATGATTTATGTCAAGCTCTATTTGAATGGAAATTGAATTTAGAATGCATAGAATAGTGTTGTGGGTTTTGTTTTTTTTTACTTTCAGAAACTACGTGAAATCTGCTAGATGCAAAAGAAAGTAAATGCACCAAAATGTGATTTCATTTTAGAACTGCTGACCTGTATGGGGTTTGTACCTTATAAAACAAGACTAAGTGTAAGGTCCTGCATCTGGGGTGAGGCAATACTAAACACAGATACAGGCTGGGCAGTGACTGGCTGGAGAGTAGCCCTGAGGAGAGAGACTTGGGGGTGCTTGTGGATGAAAAGCTCAACACGAGCCAGCAGTGTGCGCTTGTGGCCCAGAAGGCAAACCAGATCCTGGGCTGCATCAGGAGAAGGGTGGCCAGCAGGTTGAGGGAGGTGATTCTCTCCCTCTACTCCGCTCTGGTGAGACTCCACCTGGAGTACTGCATCCAGTTCTGGAGCCCTTATTACAAGAAGGATGTGGACGTGCTGGAGTGAGTCCAGAGGAGGGCCACAAGGATGATCAGAGGGCTGGAGCACCTCTTCTATGAGGCCAGACTGAGAGAGCTGGGGCTGTTCAGTCTGGAGAAGAGGAGGCTCTGAGGTGACCTTGTTGTGGCCTTCCAGTATCTGAAAGGGCTACAGGAAAGCTGGGGAGGGGCTTTTTAGGATCTCAGGTAGTGACAGGACTAGGGGGGATGGAGCAAAGCTGGAGATGGGGAGATTTAGACTTGATGTGAGGAGGAAGTTCTTCACCAGGAGAGTGGGGAGAGCCTGAACTGGGTTGCCCAGGGAGGTGGTTGGGGCCCCATCCCTGGAGGTGTTTAAGGCCAGGCTGGATGAGGCTCTGGCCAGCCTGCTCTAGGGTAGGATGTCACTGCCCATGGCANCCATTTTGGATCACATACCTAAAGACTTTATAGACACAGACCAGGTACCTGATTTTGTTCTTAGGAAGGGTAAGCAAGTTGTGTCTGTCATTTCACATCCCATTTGGATTTTTAATTGAAATTTAAAATTATTTTTTTCATGAAATTATTTATTATTTATAATAAATAAAGAAATAATTTATTGTTTTATTTAAACATAAATATTTAATTCTCCTCACTTTAATCTAAATTTCATTGTAATAGTCTTGCAGGGCATCTACATTTATGACTTAGCATACCCATTCAGTGCATTCAGTTGGTCTAAAATTTATTCTGCTCCCCTTTATAATAACAAAATAAGCAAATCAGCATTTGTGAAATGATAGACAACTCAGAGACATTATGCAAACCCAAGCACAGTTTCTTTCTGACAAAAGCCATTAGATTATGCCTAAGGATAAGCAGCTCTTACTTTGATAAATCTGGCCCATTTTTACTGTTACTCCATGAAGATTTATTTTTTTGAAGAATGATTGCAATTTTGGAGGGATTTTCATCACTTAAATTGCCTTTTTGGACTAATTTTAATCCCCACTTAAGTTTCAGAACAATGGCTGAATTACTCAAGTAGCCTCCATTTTCCCAACTATTTTTTATTTTACAAGGATATTTCACACTGCTGCTGTAGAAAGGGCTCTGGAAGCTTCCCGGGAGGTGCGGAAAGCACTGTGACAGACTAACTTCTCAGTCACAGAGCTGCAACTGTATTGAGAGTTTCGGGGCAGGGCAGGAAACCTCTGATTTGTGAATTTTCTATCAGAATATGTTCCTTCACAAAAATTACCAGTTTCCAAGGAGGCTTTCTTAGTCCACTTTGCATCCCCCCCCTTCCTTTTTTTTAAAATGTTTTTCTTTTTTGGGGCAGAAACAATTAAATAGGCAATGCTAATTATTTGACTAAACTCAAGCCAGTCTTAAACCTGGAATTCCAGACATGGCCTTCTCCTTAGCTTTTGGGAGAGAAGTACCAATCAGAAGGTAATTCCAAAGAAAGTTCCTGAGGAAGTGCAAGGATTTGCTCTGTAAATGAGTGCTACATGAGGAGGCATCACTAGCTTAGAAAACACAACTACAGGAAGAGATCCCCAGAGTTCACAGAGCATAGAATGGTTCAATTAAAGTGGCAATGGTTTTAAACGAGAGCAGGATGGATTTAGATTACATTTTATAAGGCTCTTTACAATGAGGGTGGTGAAACACTGGAACAGATTGCCCAGGGAGATGGTAAATGCTCCATCCCTGGAGGCATTCAAGGTCAGGCTCTGAGCGACCTTCTGTAGTTGAAGATGTCCTTTCTCACTGCAGGGGAGTTGTACTACATGACTTTTAACAGTTCCCTCCAGCCTAACAAATTCTATGATTTTGTAATTCTATGATCTAGTCTCAACAGTCCCTGCAGTGAGAGGGGACATCATCAACTAGATCAGGTTGTTCAGAAACCCATCCAATGTGCCCTGGAGTGTTTCCAGGGATGGGGCATCTGCCATGTCTCTGGGCAATCTGTTCCAGTGTTATTTCCTTAAACTGAAATTTGGACTAGGTGTAAAACTGTCACCCCTTGTCCTTTTGCCCTGCTAAAACATTTGTCCCTATCTTTCTTATAAGCCGCCTTTAAGTACTAAAGGTCACAATGAAGTCTTCCCCAGAGCCTTCTCTCCGCCAGGCTGAACAACCTGTTAAGAGTATCTGGGAATTGTCATGTTCAGAAAGCCTGCCAGTCGTGAGTCAGATTTCAGAGGCCACTTAAAAAGAATGTGAAAAATAAATTGGTTGTTAGCTAGACCTTAGTTTACTGTGGAGAATCAGAGCATAAAAACCTTCCTAAAAGCTGTTGTATGTTTAATTCCTGTTGTTGGAGGTTGCACCCTGTTGGAATGACTTGTTTTCCAAAAGTAACAGTTGAAAGTTAACCAAAATAGTCTGCAGATGAAGCCACACAACGTGCTAACCATGAGCTGGGTATTAAACAGTGCAGCTCATTATTACCAGAGTAATTCTCTTGGGGTGCTGTGAGTTGGAACTGTGAATCTGAATTCAGCTGGAACCCTCTGAGTACTGAGCTGTGGTGAAAGAAGCAGGAGGGTAAAGACTAGCCTCGGCTTAGATGTGCCTGGTTGTTTATCCTTCATAGTGGTTTTACAACTGAGGCTGTGGGGGTATGAAACTGGAAGAAAAAACCTTTGTCTGTCTTCTGTGGGAAAATCAAAAATTCTTCTCTAAGATTAGTTCGTAGCATGTCTACTCTTTCTCGCCTCTCGTTTCATTCACCCTTTGGTTTTCAGTTCAGTCAGTTGTGTCAGATGTTATAGGAAAAGGGTAACCTGGTGGTATGTTGCTTGCAGGTACAGTCTGCAGGAATTAAAAGATCAGGTGGTTCAGTGTCCTTTGGGAAGGAGATGGGGAGAGAAGGGAAATTCTTCTCCCTGTGTGGAAGACGAACACAAATGCTTACATCAATACAATAAAAACTCTGATAAAATCATGTCATGTTAACAAATTAGAGTTGGGGAAGAGATTTCGTCTTTCTAAATCACTTTAAATTGCACCAGATGATGTAAGACCTATTTATGGGAATGATACATCCCAGACAGGTATTAACCCTTTCCTGAAAAGGCAGGTCAATGTTACACTCAGATGCTTAACAGAGATGTGTGTTTCTAGCAAAGAATGCCAGTTATGCCATTCTGATTTCTTTCCATATTTAATCAAATAAAATAATTTTATGTTCTTTAAATATTTATTTTGAAAATACCCATTTTTCCCAACTTGCCATTTACAATGAACTCTCAAAGCCATACTCCACTTCCCATGGGAAGCTTATTTCCCTTCATTGTACGTGCTCAGGCTCTTATTGTTAGATTTCACGAGTACAAGGCTGCCTGTGTGGGTTTGTTTTGCCTTTAGGAAAAGGCCAATAGTGCATTTAGTTCTGACAAACATTCCCCATCCTTGCATTAGCAAAGAGGAAGGGTCTGCCAGCACATTTCTGAAGTTACATACCCGGAGCTGAATCCTGGATGTAAAATTCTCAACATCGTATGTCCTTCTCTGAATTGCGACCCTCACCACTGCCCTGGTGATCCAACGGTTATGTTTGAAAGCATTTATTGTGCTGTAAACAGATGAACTGAGTTTGTATTTTTCGCTTTGACAAATATCTTGATGATCTGGAAAAGCCTGTGCGATATCACCAAACCTTTTAAAACAAGGCACTGCGTTAAAGGGTGACTGAGGAAAACCTCTGGTCTCCCTGAACCTCTGTGAAATAATAATTGTGCAACCTTCAGATTGCCACAGAGGAATTATTGGGGTATAAGTTGTTTTTCAAGTTATTTATAATTATAGATTTCTTGCCCTTGACTCTAGTGGTATTTTCTTCTTTCTTCACTTTCATTCACGGTTCCTCCTAACTTGCTTGTTAGGTCCAGCTGTTGTATTTCTGCATAAGTCCAATGAAAAATTGTTTCTATTAAAAGTAATTTGAAAACACACACATACTCAGACCCCATTCTGCCCTGCTTTACCTGTTTCAGGACAGAAGCCTGCTGGGGTTGTCTCTATAAAACTAATGTATCTGTGTGTTATAGGGGGGAACAGTAACAAAGAGAGTGTGATAAGAGGAGCTGTGGCAGCTTCAGACTTTTATCTGGACACATGGTACTAATAGCTGTCAGGATTGAAAGGGACCTTTTTAGTGACATAATTATGTATCATTAAATCAGCCTGCTATTAGCTCTGTTTGCAGAGGTAACCCAGCAGGAGCAGAGCCAGTGTGTTCGTGGACACGACTTTGCATAACCACTTTTACTGGGATAAAAGCAAGTGGAGGAGATTTCCCTGGGGTGGGCAGAGAATGTGAGATAAAGGTGTATTTGCTAGTACATCTTCTCAGCAGTAAAGTCATATGCAGTGTGTGTAGGGTTAATACAGCTGTACCAGCTCCCCAGCCTGGGCTGTGATCCGAGCTCTCTGTTATTGGTTGAGCGCAGGGGAGGGAGGCAAAGGAAGAAAATCCACCGCTTAATTTAGGCAGTGACGAATGGGTTGCTGTGCAGGATGTTTCACTCCTGGATGTCTGGGGTAATGCAGACACTAAAAAGGGAAATGCATTTTCTCATCCTATCTTTACAAGCAAGGTGTGATAGGGGCGACTCACCCTGACCTGCATCTTGTAGTGAGGCTGCTTCAGGTTGTTTGGGGATGGAGGTCCTAATCCTATATAAGGCTGCAGTGCCATGCTGCTTTCTCTTGTCCTGTCCCCCCACTATTCCCTGCTTTTGGACTGGCTGACTCCACATCATAGCCCTTTTGTCCAGGCATTGGCATTTGCTTTTTTATCTGGACATGTCAAATATGACACCCTTCCGGGCTGCTTTTTCCAGAGCTGTAACTTTAATATGTTCAGATACATCTTCAGATGAAGCAGATCTAGCCAGAGTATGGGAAAGACAACAGGTATGTTTAAGCAGCTCTGCCAGAGAATCATCTAAGAGCATTTTGCTTGCCTGAAAAATGGTGATGTCAGCTAATGCTGTTAGGAGAGAGAGTCAATTCAATTTTTATACACAATGTCTGAGCAAGTGGACATTGCCTATGGAGGTTGCAGCTGCTGGTGTCACATGCTGCTCAGGGAGGCTACACCTTGATTTGGGTAACTGTACATCCAGTGCTCTCAGATACAATCTATTTTCCTCTGTGTTTTCTATTTTTTGGGGGGACTATGCTATTTTCCTGACATTCCTGGATTAACCTTCCTTAGACTACATCCTGTTTAAGTCATACTGCGGTGCTTTTATTGAGAAATGGCAGTCATGCATCTGAAGATTCTGGGCATAGGCACAACATGCATGAACATGTGTTACTTCCCATTTCTTAGGAGAATCGGTGGTGCCATGCAGTGTGTAGTCTGAAAGTCTTCCTTCAGCTCAAATGTAATGGCACAGAGTGTTTTATGTGGTATGCTTTCCTTCAGATCCTAAGTGCATATAGGAGCTGTACTGCTCACTCTGCATTTTAACCAGTACAACTGCTCTTTCCTCTTCTTTGTTATCCTGGCACAGATGAATGTGTGGATGTGGAAAGAACAGGAGTAGAAAACAATCCAGGTTAAGTGGCAAAAAGAGAGCACAAGACAGCTCAAGGTTAAGGGGTGCACTCTTGTCACACCCATGTGAAGCCAGGGAGAATCACAGTGGGAAACATTGAACAAAATTTTGGGAAGGGTTTTCACATTTTTTAGTACAAGTCTGGTATGTGGTTTTGGACCAGTCACCCTACCTCACAGCCCTTCTATTTACAGCATGTGCTGGTATAGGTTAGGCTGATGCAGATTGTACTTAGTGTGATACTGAGATCCTCCCTGCATGTGCTGTGTGCTGGTGACGTTCAGCCAAAGGCTTTACTGTGCCTCATGCAGGTCTGAGATCATAAATGGGTTTTATTTGTAGAATTTGGATGAACAAATGTTCTTTTCTTAGCCCAGCCTTATTTCCTTTCTATTTTAGGAGATAATGATAATTGCTCTCTCTTCATGTATACACCCAACTGTTTCGCCAGAGTTAAAATCAGGTTTAGTTGAAAGCCATCTGAGTGTGATAAAACAGTACTGGGCTGTTAGTTTACTTTGATTCTAGGCACTCAGCATATCCATAGTATTAGCAGAAAGGAAATTATTATGTTAATTCATTCTTGCAAAACACTTTGAGCACCTGAGAAAGAGTAAGTAAATGTCATTGTTGCTATAGAATAATAAAAGCACGTTATCACCCTGTCTATCACACATGAGCACAACTGTGGCAGTGCTACCTTTGCCTTACAAAGAAGCCAGATTATAGGGTTCTCTACTTCCTCGGTGTGACTGGCTTTGACACCAGTAAATATATTGGACCAGGTAGACCTTTTGTGTAAGGAGCCTTTCTTCTGACTGCTTCAGAAAATCAGGTTGAAACAGAATGTGAAGTACTTTTAAAATCTCTGAGAAATTTCAGCTTCTTGGATTAAATTGAAAAAAGCATGGAAAATACAGGAGGCTGTATGGAAGGATTAATCCAGCAGGGAATATCTCACAGTTTGGCAGGATGCCATGTCAGGAACACAGAAGCTGACACACCAAGGAGAAGCAATAGAGCAAGGAAGCTGAGAAATCAGTGCAGTGTAAAACTGCCATTCGGCACCCTCTGAGACTGGATCCTGTTCATTTTCACAACTGGAAGGCAAGTTGCATGGTTTCGAACATAGCATAAGGAAACACAGCCTGGAAGGGCCAAGATGATGTAGTGTACTTCCAAAGCCAAAGGCAGGATCAGCATACCAAGCCACCCTGACAGATGTGTCCCCTCCTCAGCCCCATGCTGGAAATTCCAGAGCTTCCCCTGGTGACCTATTCCAGCCTTTGCTGTCATTGCAGAGAGGCACGGAGCCTTAAGCTGTCAGGGAAAAGCAGAGGGATACATTATGTGGTGTCAGTCCTTGTCATTTTATGATTTGAATTTGTAACATTTGTCCTTTAGAGCGAAGTCCTGGTATTACGACATCTCAGGGTTGCTTTTAAGTCCAAGTCGTGTCAACAGCCTGTGACTTGCATTTTATCATTTTATCAGAAGACACCATAGTGCATAGTCCCTTTTTTTTTTTTATAGGATTTAGGAAGAATGCTGACAGAAGGAAGGTTGTGCTGCAAATGGTGACCTGGCTAGCAGGAATGTGCAGCATATATTTAGGGCTCTCCTGGGGCACTGTCCAGCAAACAAAAGTCAGGCCCTTCAGTGTCAAGAGGAGTGACTCTTTTTTTATCAGTTGTGATGATAACCTTGGACTTGTCCTTTTTCATGGTCTGGTGTTGCCTGGACCTTAAACTTACGAGGATATGAAGGTTTCAAGGCTGTACCTGTTCAGTCAGCTTGAGCAGAGCACACGGGATAGTCTTTTCCCTGGTGCCCGGCCTTTAGCTGCTCAGATCACTCTGTTGCTCTTTGTTGCTGTTTGAGAGATGTGGAGATGACGTTCCATTCAGCAAAGGAACATCAAGCGTGAGGATAATAAAATGTGGAAAATCCTTTGTTCCATGCTGTCTTCTCTTCTCTGTAAGCTTCACGTGAGCCTCAGCTGATGGGCACTCCCTTTCTGCTTCACTGGTCTTCCAGGCCTTCCCTTCACGCAGCCCTTCTGTCCCCTGAGGCTGGGCACAGAAGCTGCAGCACAACCCTTTCAGTTCAGTGCTGTTTGCCACTGCAGTCTCCCCAGACCTCACCCTGTGCTGAACTGCCCCTTACAGGGGATCTCTCTGTGTACTTTAAGTTCGAATGGAGAGGAATGGGAGCTTGGGGCTGAGCCAGAGATATCTGATGTGACATGAGGCATTGTGGCATCGTCTGGTTCAGAGGGCATTTGCTGCTCCTGCCTTCAGGTTTGCATTCTGCTGAAAAAGAGCCTCTCACAATTGCAGTCAAAAGTGAGCGTTCACTACCGTGGTGACTCCACAATCGCTGAGGGAGGGTCCTTATATAGACTAAGCATCATTAGTTTCCCATCCCTGCATGCAGAGGACACTCTGCAGCCTTCACCTCTTCCCTCCTCTCTTCCTGATAGAGGTCCCCGTCCCTGGCTGAAAGGTGCCACCGCCCCTGAGCTGGGAGGACACACTGGGCTTTGCTGCCACCCAACGGGGATGTGCAGCACGCTGATGATGCTCGTTCAGGCCTCCTGATTTAGCTTCATATAAGCAGTCAAGGTCTTGCTAAAAGCAAAACACGAAGTTACACCGATTGCTTGAGAAGATGGGAACTTTGCAGTGAGGAGCTGTGGCTCGTTCCTAAAAACCTGAAGGATGTACAGAGCTCGCCTTACAGTCAGTGAATCTAAACAGCATGAAAACCAGAAGAGGTGCATGGAAAACAGGAGGAGGCTTCGGTGAACATGTCTGTAATGCTGAAAAACAAACCTTTGTACAGGACTTTGTGTTTGAGGAAGGGAAGTTCTGCCTTTGTGCTGTTGTGAGCTCTCCCCTTTGGTTATCAAGTGTTGCAAAAGGTGGGTGGTTAGCGAGGGTTAATGAACCAAGTAACTGACAATAAATGTGTTTGTTTATTTGCAGACTGTGCTGGCTGTGGAAGAGACATAAAAAATGGACAAGCATTGCTAGCACTGGACAAGCAGTGGCACTTGGGGTGTTTTAAGTGCAAGGCCTGTGGGAAGGTCCTAACCGGGGAATACATCAGCAAGTAAGTAATGTCTGCCCCGTTGCTGTGGGTTCTTATTGCCAGTGGGCAAGAGCTTGCAGCAGATTTAACCTTTCAAAGTCCACTTTCAACCACCTTCCTTTATACATCCAAGTATTTGTTCCTACTGAGAGCTGAGTTGGGAAAAGCACCTGAAAATAACTGCTGAGAGGTGAAATACCAGTACACAATGGAGTTTATTTCCTTGCTCCTACAAAGGAGTAGGTGAATTCTTCCCTGTGGTTACTGTGTTAGCCAGCATGTGATTTTGAGGAAAAAAAAGCAGGGCCATGCCCAGTGCTTGCCTTTGCTAGAGAATAAATGTGATGGTGTGATTGACCTGACAGTGTGTTTCTCATCTCCATGTAAGAAATTAATGGAGAGGGTTATGAGTAGAAGGAACAGTAGAGGGAGAGGAGTGTGGAAAAGTGGTGTAATGATAAAATAGAGGGAATGAAGATACAATCTATTCCCCTATTCAGTCATATCAAACAGAGAAAAAACAGGGAAACAATGTTTGTTCCACATGTCTGTGATTAAGTGGCATATAATATTTAATAAAAAGTAGTATGTGTAATTTCTTACAAGTTCAGTGCCTGAGAAACACCCCTGAGCAGTTTTTTCATTTTTACTATATGTTCCTTGTTCACACTAAAAACAGACATAACCTTACACCTATACATAACTGTTTATACTCTTGAAGACTACCAAAGATTGTTTTCTTGAGTGAACAAAACCTACCTGCTTATGGTAAAAGCTTTGCCCCCATCCCCATGGATATAGTTCCCCTGATTCTTTGGGCTTGCATCACCTGCCTGTGTAGATGAAGCTGTTCTAAAGAATGAGATTTATTATTGTGCTGGTGGCCTTTTCTATATAGGGATTGAAGAAAGAAATAGCAGAGGTACTAATAAGAATGTAATTTTTTTCTCCTTTTACTAAAAAAATCCTGAATTCTGTCCCATTTGTCACTGTGTGTAGGAGTTCCAGACTGAAAATGAGGGAAGACTTTGTCATGCCATAACCCTTTGATAAACAGTGGTTTATGGTTTGTGGATTCTCTTTTTCAGAGATGGTACTCCTTATTGTGAAAAGGACTATCAAGTTCTTTTTGGAGTCAAATGTGAAGCATGTCACCAGTTCATTACTGGGAAAGTTCTAGAGGTAGGTGTTTTGTAAACTAGACTTTAAGAGTTGGTCCATTTCCTATTATGTCTTTATACAACTGCAGAGAAAATAAAGATTCTCACAGGAAAGGTTTTTCTGCTTATTTTAGAGCAATGCTACTAATTGCCAGAAATGCTTTCAGTGTTTTCATTTTGCAGCATCAGGAAAAGTTTGTGACAGGAAATTAACTGCACTGTTTTCTGTGGGTCTGTGGTTTCTATGTTTCCTTTTTAACGGTGGTGTGCAATGTCTATTGCACTGCTCTTGTACAATGTCAAACTCTATATTGGAATCACCTTTGGCAACCATTAGTTTGCCAAAATTCATTACATGAGATTTGTCAATCTTAAGACCAGATGGTCTGAATGATGCCAAAAAGAGAGAGAAACGTGCTGGAGAAGTAAATAATGTGTTTAGAAACAAGAAGGCAGAAAACATCTGAACCATCCCTTTTGTTGCCTCTTAGCTAGAACACTTGAACTATGCATCACTGAATTGTTTAAGGGGCAAAAATGCAGAGGACCTTCCTTGTCCCATTGTTCTTGAGATACAAGAAGCAAAACCATTCCCTCTTTTCACTGTAGAAGCTCTAAACAATGGAAAGAACATAAGCTCTGAGATTAGGTCTGGAGCTGCGCTTTATGGCTTGACTTGAGCTTTAGTGATTTTTAATGCTTTGCTTTTCCCAGGGAAAGAGAAAGCCTTTACGTAATAAAGTTTGTGAACCATAAAGAACTGCAGTTACAGGTGTATTTTGTGAAGAAACTAGATGACTGTTTTTCAGTAAGCAACAGAAAATAAACCTGAAAGTGTTACAGAAAGAAGAGCAGTTGGAATTTGCTAGTGGATGTGTGTTACAGGTTCTCAGAGTCCCCTCTAGCTACAGATACAAGACTGTGTCAGCCCTCATATGTAAAGTTTCAGGATTGGCATAAAGTGGTACCAGCCTGTGCGTTTAGTTCTGCACATTTCTTTGGTGCAGTGTTCAGAACATTAACCAGGCTGGTAGCTACCAAATGAGGGAGTCAGAATGTGTGTGGACACATGGTGTATTTGTCATTTCATCTAGTGGAAGTACAATTTTTTAATTAGCCAGGATCATAGTCTGCCTCCTTTGCAGTGTGTATCCAATTCCTTTGGAGATGTGCGTAGATAATTAGTGAGAACAACCTAAGTTTTTCCCTTGAGTAGGAGGGCTGTTTCTCTGGCTTTTAATCTAGTGGACTGCTACCATCTGCTTATCTATTCCTGTCTCCTGATGAGTTTTTCAGTTTAGTGATACATACTGGTAGCACCGTAGTTGCGTTGCAGTGCAGGAAGCGCTGCGGGAAAGAAGCAGTTGGATTTGGTAGGTTAGGAAGCATAATATACTGCAAAATTACTTTAGATGCTAAAATAGAGCACTTATTTAGTGATAGGTGCTCCGACCCACAGGCAGTGCAACCTATTCAGAGGCAGGGACACAGAAACATAGAAGGTTACTGGCTTCTGGAGAGCTAAGAAGAAACAAGTTATTTCTATTTGGGAACTTCTTGGGTCATGAATGGTTACACTCCTGTTACTCATCCTAGTGTCAGTGATAAAGAAATTTTTTGAGTTTTATCCTGCCAGAACTAATTAAGGTGAAACTAAGACAAGATTAGTTGACTTGAAATAGAACTTTCCTGTCCATCATAACCTAAGCTAAAGTTCAGGTTATAAGAAACAGTGTCTCCTGGTCAGAATCTTGATGCAGTCATTTTGGCCCCCAAGTTGCTTTCTCACTCTGTAGTTCCTACTCACAGAATCAGAATCACAGAATGTCAGGACCTCAAAAGATCATCTAGTCCAACTACCCTTCCAAAGTGGGATCACCTAGGACAGGGCATGCAGGAATATGTCCAAGAAGTTTTGAAAGTCTGCAGAGGAGACTACGCAACCTCTCTGGGGAGCTGGCTCCAGTGCTGCATCACCCTCACAGTAAAGAAATTTCTCCTTGTGTCAGGGTGGAACTTCATGTTCTAGCTTATCCACATTATTCCTTGTCCTGTTACTGGGCACCACTGAAGAAAGACTGGCCCTTTTCTCTTGACACCCACCCCTTAGATATTTACAGACAGTAATAAGATCCCCTCTCAGCCTTCTCTTCAATCTAAACAACCCTAGTTCTCCCAGGCCTTCTTCACAGGAGAGATGTTCAAGTCCCACAGTCACCCTTATAGGTCTCTGTTTGGCTCTGCAGTAGAGCCCTGTCTCTATTGAATTGAGGAGCCCAAAACCAGATACAGTATTCCAGGTGTGGTCTC